>JACXGK010010022.1:0-18742 GCA_016801125.1 Novumbra hubbsi
CCCACCCAGCCCATTACCCTCCCCTGTCTGAGCCAACTCAGCCATTACCCTCCCCTGACTGAGCCCACCCGGCCCATTTCCCTCCCCTGACTTAGCCCACCCAGCCCATTACGTTCCTCTGTCTCCCCCTCTCCCTCTTCATTCTCCATCCCCCCTCTTGCCCTGCGTACCCTAACCCTAACCCATAATCTAGTGTGTTTAGCTGGTCGTGAGACAGTGGAGAAGAGCCCACATTCTGAACATGCCTTAACAGTGGCGATACAACGGATAGGGAGTCAGAGCATCCCTGCTCCTGGACTTACAGAGAGGAAAGGCACCACGGGTCTGTTAACACTGAGGACAATGTCCTGGCCTTTAAAGCCTGGTCAGACTGGTCAGACCTTAATGTCTTGTGCCGTGTGCAACCAGACTGAGGTGGAGCTCAGGTGGACACTCTCTGAAACACAGTTTGAGCCAGTGACTGACACAGATGTGGCAGACCCTTGGGTGGTTGTTTGGGCTTATATCACACCTGATGGAACATCTTGTTCTGGAAGGGGAAACAGTCCTGCTATACCTAGTGCAGCACTGGACTAGCTTCAGGTTGCAGGGGCATCTTACTGCAATGAACGGTGTTGGCAAATCTCTCTGTAATTACAGGTTTCAGAATATTACTGTCAGTGATGGCATTCTCATTTTAGGCAAATTTTAGGTACTGCCCTCTAAATGAAATTGCTCTGTTGCGAAACCTGCAACGCATTACCTATTTTGTGTTTAAAATAATGTAGGCGTTGCTCATGTTGTGAAAGGACATGAACAAATGTTGACATATGACGGTGTCCGACTAGGCCGTCCAATAGCCACCGAGGTAAAGCATGTAGAATCATCAACCGCGTACATCCACAAGTCTTTAATGTTGTATGCATTAATGTTGATGACGACGTGTTCTTCAATGCTCTCATCTGACCGCGGCGTTCGAACAAGCCCTATTTCAGTATCAGCCCCTCAGGTTATACCTGAACAGACAGTTATCAGTGCAAACTTGCAGTACTGCTATTCTGTCAGTACTGAGTTGTGGCCATATAAACAGGCTCACAGTACATTTGCCTGGAAATGGCAGGCGTAAGTCCAGGGCGAAGCAGCTAGCAAGTTGTGGCTGTGTCAGTGGTCAGTGGCAGCCTCGTGTAGCGGGGAAGGAGCTGTCGTCTCTTCTCCTTTTTAAATTTGATTTACAAATTAAAAACAAATAATAGTCATGAATAAATAAATCTGTTCTCTGTTGGTCAGTGGCTTTACAGTTCGTTGAAGTCAACGTAAGCACAGGTATGATACTTTACTTTAATAGACCTTTGAAAGCATTATTATTCCCAAGGCCGCATGTTAATAAAGCAAACATACGCACATAAAACTGTCATTGAGTTGGTATACTGACTTGAGCGATGCTTTTTTGGTGGAGTAGACATAAGGCTGGGTGGACTGAAAACAATATGTTCTGTCTATGATATCACTGGGCGTGAATATAAAATCTGTTGGACAACAAATGAAATTGAATCAACCGCATGTTTGTATAGCTCTTTGTATTTTTTCTTTATCTGCTGTGACATTTTGTGCTTGTTTGAACACAAACAGATGTCTTTCTTCCTCACACCCATATAAACACATGTTCAAACATAAAATACCACATATTATACATATTCATTCTCTCACAAATGCTAAAACACGCAGACAAACACACACACACACACACACACCCTCTGCTGTGTTCCGTAGGCTTCCATTCTGTGCACGTTTGCACCCTGCTCAATGCAGAGCTGCCCAGGGGGCAGGCCTCCCTGCCTCTCTGCCTCCCTGCCTCCCTGCCTGCTCCTCTAAACAAATTGCTCTCTTTCTGTTTCTCTGTTCATGTCAGCATTGTAAATGCTGTGCCCTTTAATTACAGTATTTACTTAATAGGATGAAACAGAACCCGTGTTCACACAGTAGGAGCACCAGGTGATGCAGGAGTTCAAACACCTGGCAAGAGCACATTCCTTTGGCACACACACTGACACACGAACACACACACACACATGAACAGTAGCTGAGATCTGTGGGAGATTTTTCCATTGTATGTGCAGAAACCACTCATGTCTACATGCTATCTGACAAACCTTTCAGCTCTGTTTGTACGTCTTTGTTGAGGCGTAGAATGTTGCCATTCTTGAAAGTGTATCAAGGAAACACTGTCATATTTATCAAACTTATATATCTATTTCCCTCCTCCCCTTCTCCTCTCGTTTTCTCCTCCCCTTCTCCTCTCGTTCTCTCCTCCCCCTCCTCTTCTCCTATTTAATTTGACATTCCATGTATTTTTTTTCAATACACCTCCACACTTAAATCATCTCTGCTAGATTACCCTATCATTACGTTAATGACATGTTTGACTTTGTCTGGGTCTTTATATGGTTACGTGGTTTCACATCGTTGTTTAAGGGGATTTCCCTGAACTAACTCCATATCTTGAGATTCAAATTATTGATGATTTACACTACATGTGTGTCTTTTTTCCGAAGATGGATCATTCAATCAGTTCTGCACCATTTGAACTACATAAAGTCAAAATCTTTTTTGACCTTACATAGTTTAAAACATTAATTAAGAGCACACTTTCACTTCATAAAAAACGAGTTATCCCATGTTAGCAGTGACTACAGCTTGTCCTTTCTGAGTGACAAAAATAGTAAGAACAGGTTTGCCGATTTCTTTGTGTATTACCATAAATTCACTGTTATGGGCAACAGGGACATACAGATGAATGCAAAAACACTCCCAAAGAAAAAGTCCCATACATTTCTAGAAGTATCCGGTTTTATGTGTTATTCTTGACACACTCAATTTTCACAAACCAAAAACCAGAAAATCACCACAAAACAGTAGAGACTTCTCATCTGCTATTTGATTTCAGGACTAAATGTTCTATGTTACTTTTGTAGAACATTGATGAAACAACAGTCAATTAGTTACTTTTTACATTTTGTAAGCAATCATCTTTGTTGATTTTGCCTAAGCAAGTTAAGTAACTAGAGTTTTACAGTTATTGTGAAACGTGGCCATTTCTCTTGAAGAAGTGGGATTAAATGTTAAGAAGAGTTGATGGAGGCACTTTAACATGTCCTCATTGAAATAGCTAAATAAAATAGTTTTTTTTTTCATTCACCATGGGGTCTATATAATAGTGCACTTTATTTAATATAAAATTATTTAATAAACTAAAATGCAATATTGTTTATTGTATTCATTCACACCGGTTTCTTTGTTTAACAACCCAGATGCTCCTAACACCTTCCTAACATGGGTCCTAAATAAGGAAACCAAATTAATATATCATTTGATGTGTTATGAATGGCTATTATACCAGATTTATTTCATAAATGCTTGAAATGTGTGTTGTCTTCACTGACTCACAATAAACATAGGTTTTAAAAGTTTCTTATTGAGCTTATAAGGCATGACCAAAAATCTAGTAATACAATGACATGTCCTTATGAAAGTTGTGTTTAATCATCTAATTTATTTCCGGGTCATTATTTCATTGGGGTTAAAAAGACTTGGTCTTCCAGCAAGTCGTTTCACCATATCTGTTGTGGTAGAGGCGCTTGATTGTATGTCTCATTTGATTCCTTGATTGTATGTCTCATTTGATTCCTTGATTGTGTTGTGGATAGACAGGGAGCAGGTTCTCTGACCCTTTTTCAGCAATCTGAGGTCACACGGGAAGTGATGACACCATGAAAACGTATACGTGCAGCAGTTGAAACAAATGACTTGTTGATTTATGGTTTTCAATGACAGCCTGGTATGTTTCGTCCCGGCAATCATTCTGAAGTATTTGTTTTCATTGGTTTTAGGGGAACACTGAGTTCAGTCTCTTCCTCCTCAGTTTTTTTCGTCTCTCTTTCAAAAGCAGGTTAATGTACACCAAATATCTGAAACATAATATCTGTTGTGCAACAATTTAAACCTTCTGTCCCACAGTTTAACTCCATAATGGCTCAGATATTTAACACTGTGTCCCCTGTGGCTACCAGAATGGCTTGTACCCAGGCAATTCCAGGCACAATAACTATAATTAGCCAACCCAGGCTGACCTGGCCATTGTCACCTGCAGACAGGTGGGAATTGTGTTAGTCTCGGTCGACCTTATCATGTGACCAGGGTCAGGTGTCAGGGTGTCAGTCGGTGGAGAAGCTGTATAGCTGTCGAGGCAGAACTAATCCATCATTCTCCCTTTTCGCTCTCCTCTCTGTCTTTCTCTCAACCTGTCTCCCTCTCTCGTTCTCTCTCTCACTTTTTCATATTTTCTTTTCTCTCTCTCTCTCCGTCTGTGTGTGTCTTCGTGTGCGTGGGGCCCAGTGAGGTACGGGCTATATTTGCGGGCGGTTGAAGTTGGAAGAGGTGTAGTGGTGGTAGAATGATCGTTTTACAGGAACGTTCACAGAACAACAAGTTTTCACAGCATCAGCGCCCACCGTTCCACCATGAATAAAGAGTTACTACTCCCAGCCCTGCAGTAACCCTCTTCCTGATCCCAGAGCAGATTTATGGCCTTCAACCGCTGGGCTGTGAAAAACTGCAAACACTCACAGGCTCGTAACCTCTTTACCCTCTCCATCAAACCTCACGTTGCTCCATTTTCTCTCCTGGGCTGTGTAAATAAACACAGTCACCACGAAAAACTCAAATGTCTCTTTAAACCAAGTCTAATTAGTTTTCCCTCACTATATCAAAATGCTTCACTCTGGTATTTGGCTGCATCATGTGTTGTGGACCATTGCATTATGGGGGCTGTGTGGTGTGTTGGCGTGTTCGGGCGTTGGCCCTTGTTGAGTCTTGAGAATGACAGTCGTTGTTATATTTCAGATAGTTATGGTTCTTGACATGGCTACAGCAAATGTTTGTTAAGAGTTTGGATCTCAGACCAGACCCAGATGCATAAGTCCATGTACAGAAGACTTCACATGTGACTTTGCTTTCCCCTGATCCTTCTTCTTCCATCTTGGAACACACACAAACACGCAGCTCTGCCGTAGGGGGTGATCCATCTCCCGCTCTCCTGTCAGAAGAACAAACGTCCAGGAGCCATTTCCCCTATCTGTTTGTCCTTACTTTTTTTATTAGAACCTGATCGCGTAAAAAAAAAAAAAGAAATCTGCTCGTCCATCTTCACACCGTGTTGACATTGCGCCACATTCCGCTGTGTAGCCCGAGGTGGAGGTAGCTAGGATAGCGGGGCAGACTGGGGCCGGGGTGTTGGCTAATTTGTTACGCTGTTAAACGCTTAATGGACGTCCACCTGGTTTGAGAGCAGCAGCAGTGGGCCGCCTCCTCCCCTGCACGTCCAGACTGCAATTGTGTTTTATGGGCCCAATTATCAAGGCTCTTTAGTAGCTACCTCGCTGCTTGTGTGTTTTGCGTGGCATCTGGCTGGTGGAGACTCCAGACACCGGAGAACTCCCCCACGCAGGCCACATCAAACACCCCCGGCCCCTGCTTCAGTCACCCGGTCACCGAGGGCCGCAGCCCCGGAGCGTCGCATGGACCAGTGGTGCGCCTGGTGCCAAAGACCCGGAGCCGAGACCCGTGTTCCCACCGCAGCCGGAGCCCGGAGGGCTCTAGTAAAGGACAACAATAGGCTCCCGTTCGTTTCATGTGGGTTAATGAACAGCCCCCCCCCCCCCACCCACTCAGACAACAGCTGGTTGGAAGGGGACCTCACAGCCTCTGCGGGTGGAGGTGACAGGGGACCCCACCCGAAGGTAGCTCGGTCATTGCGTGTGGGGCCGCCGTCCCGGGTGCGTTCTTGCCCGCGTGGCGGGACGTGGGAAGGACCCGGCCCCTTGTCTGGCTCCCCACCGAAAGGCCTTTGTTTTTTTCCCGTAGCCATTAATTAGGGGAAAGAGTGGATCAGATGTTCGTTTTATTAGCCGGCGCCCTTTAAGAGAGTTCTTAAATGAAAGGAACACATGTCACACATTCAATGCCACAACCCTCTCTGCTCCACCGTCGCCCACCTCACACACACACACACCCACAAAGTGTACCGTCAGCAGAGTTGGTCTGCAGACAACAGTAGTTAGCGGGTCGGTGCTGAGGAAGCTGTCGGGACTGCGGTCCGCTGTGTCTGTGGTACTGCCCGGCGGGGATCAGTCCACGCTCCTGTTCCGGCACCCCGCGGCGGCCCTCCGTCTCCGCTCGTGACCCAAGGAGACCCGGGCTCGGCAGCTGAACCGCATCTCCACCCGACAGTGTTCAGGTACAGGTGAGACGTGTCATCGGTGGGATGGCGTGCATCACCTTCAGCGGCTGCTTAGATTTATGAGACACATGTTTTCGCATGACTCGTTTGATTGCATTCTCAGTTTTTTTTTTTTTTTTGCTGCCAAGACCGTAAAACATCACACCTGCGGAGTTCTAACAGAGCGAAATGTGGGTGGAGAGAAACAGAATGAGGAAGCCGCCTCACTAAAGCCATCTCTGTCTCACATACACACACACACACATTAATAACAGAATCCATTGACTTAAAAGGCCTCTTTATCAGATAGCAACCATCCCCATGCATAATGCCCTAATCAAACAGCCTCCACTTACTACCATGTGTGGTTACAAACTACCTCCTGTAGCAATAATGCAATAAGTATTGTCTGCTATCTATGTTAGCTGGCTCTTTTTTCACTTTGCCCGACACAATCGTGGCATTTATCAGTGTAATTGCATGAGTCGGAAGCACTGATGTTGTCTATTAGGCGGATCTCCATCCTGTTAAGAGCAGAGGGGCTTTTAATGTATGGCCCGGCCTGCATGAGTAGGACTGAGAACAATTACATGCCTCCTGGAGAGATGGAGTGATGTGGCAATGATCTCTGGTCTGCCCATGCACTCCCAGCAAATAAAGAGAGAGAGAGAGAGAGAGCGAAACAACAAAGTGAAGCAGAGGTTAATCATTTGATTTACTTGCAGCAACGGATTTCAGTTTTTCCCCCCTCCCCTACCTCATTGCATCCCACTCTCCTTCCTTTGGTTAGCAGGGCGAGGAGGCGGGGCTGAGCTGGGGAGAAATCGATGGCGAGCGCATTACAGTAAAACGTATTGATTAGGAGAGACCTGTGAGCACCATGTTGGTCGTGGAGATGGTAGAATGATGCAATGCTTAAAGGAATTTATCCTTTGACTTTTACATTAACCTTTTATTGACTGCTTTGCCTGTCCATAATTAACACTCACTTTAGCTAAAGTGGTTAGTTTCAGCTGTGCAGGGTGCGACCATCGGCCAATGGTGAGGATCTCTGAGGCAGAGCCCTTTACCCCCCCCCGCCTCGCTACAGAGCCGGCGGCCCTACTGGCACCCCTTTTCCCTATGTAGTGCACTACTTTTAACCAGGCCCCATTTGAGCCGGGTCAGCGCCAGCACCGCCTGTAGGTAATAGGGCGCCATTGGGCACGCGGGCGGACCGAGCAGTTCAAGTGCAGTGTGCTGCTGCACTAGGGATGGCCTCTGTGGAATAGGAGGCGATTGAAGCTCAGATACCTTTCACATTAGCATACTATTTGAGCAGTCCTGCTGGGCTATAGGGTTTCAGGGCAAATTGAAATGAGTGATTGTATTGCCAATCTCTCCTGAGCGAGCCAGATGGGAAAGTTATTCCATATCTGTCTGGGGTTAATCCATTGGAACACTGGCGACTCACAAACAGTCTCCGACGTCTCCCGCTCTCTCCCCCTACTTCCCTCCCATGCCGACCCCCCTCCCAAATCCCTGTTTCCTACCCCCCCCCACCTCATTGTCTTTGACCTTACCTTTAAGGTGCTGTTTTACCAGAAGAAAGTGTTTGCTGCTCTGGGCAATTTATACGAGAGCCCAAGAGAGCTTAAGGCACCAGGCTAGATATTTACTCGTTACATTTGAGCAGTTTGATGAAGGTGTGGTTTGAGCGGCTAAATGGCAGCTCACATCCTCACATCTCCGGTTAAACAAGATCTCTCCACTAATACGGTTAGATTTATCTCCGGTTAAGCAAGATATTTCCATTCAGTTTAATATGGTGAGAGGCTGTGTCAGGTAAGTGCATTGTTAAAACAAAACGGACCGCATATTGACACAGTGTATCTTCATATCCTTGTTCGGGACAGCATGAAAAAGGCCAGTGTTTTCTTTTATACCAGTCTAACATGAATAGTTAATTCACCCTAGAATCAAACATCACTTTGTTCCCATGGCCCTGTGCTGTCCGTGTATGGATGTAAGCAGAGGGTGTGTGTGTGTGTCTCTGTTGTATGTGTGTATGTGTGTCTCTTTTCATCCAGCTAGATATTTATGCCAGGCGCGTCTGTCTTTCTCTCTCTCTGAAGTGGCGCTTCCTTTAATTCCAGTCCTAAATAAATAATGAGAACATTTAAACACATGGCTCGTTGCGCAGCCCCAAGGTCGACTAATCATATTATTTATGAAGTGATGTGCTACATAATGGTACTTAGTGCATGTTAACAGATGCTATTATCAGGCCCCTGATCTGAGGCGTGGAAGATATATGTGACTGGTATATGTTAATAGCGTCCTCTTGGTGTAATGCACTACCTACCTATCAGAGGTTTAGACCACGGCTGGAGTGGTACCACTTAGCTGAAGAGCAACTCCAGCATTAAGTGGCCTTGGTTGAAATATAGAACCGCAAATTGTGGCAGGGACGGCATAGACCGCTTGTCCCCTGGCCACATTAACGACCCCGTCACATCCATAACACCCTCCTCCTGTTAGGGACCACACTGACTGGAGGGGGGTGGGGGCTACGGGGGTCCTGGGGTGGGGGAAGTGGAGATGTGGGGATTGCTGGGGTATGAAGTTACTGTGGCCACATCGCAACTCACACATCCACTCCTTCACATCCAGTTTAGGAATCCGCCTGGTCTATCCCTACATATGTATGCCAAGGTCCCCTCTGTGAATACCAGATGTATTCCTACTTGAGTCATATGTTTGGGGATTCATTTAAATCCAATAGACTAGGTGGTGGAAACGGCATATTTCCTAGTCATAAACCATTCATCATATTAGTAGTGAGGGCTGTAGGAACACAATTGGATTACATCAAAGGGCTGTCTTTCTGTCGGTCTCTTGTTCTGACTTGAAGAAAGGAGAGGTTTTTCCACTGAGACCATCTGGTGTGGGTAAATGAATGGAGAATGAATCACTGGACTGGGATGATACTGTTGCTTTGTTATCATGTTTATGCTTTACACCAAAACACACAGACACAAACACACACACACACACACACTCACATCACAGTAAGACATTCCTGACTTATCACCTCTGAAACTGATCACACACTCACAACACAAACACAGAGCTACCCTTGCGGTTTTCATCCAGTCAAATGTTGAGTCATAAAGGGAGAACTGGAAAAGAAGCATATCAGCCCTCTTCTTCCTGGGTGAACACATTCTGCCTCCCCTCTCTGTGTGTGTTCACAGCACGACAACACACACTCCCCATTAAGATTCACCCAGCAATTAACTCCCAGTTTTTGTGGGATCTCTGCTGCTCCAACCCACTTGTTAGTCAGACAGATATTTAACCTGGTTGGCATACAGTCAACCTCCTCCCTTGATTTGCGTACTTCTGTGGAACAATGTGTAATGGTGTTGGCATCTGTGTCTGTCCTTTCCTGTTCCTGTATGTCTGTCAAGGTGTCACTCCAGCCTTGCCCAGACCCTCCCCCCAGAGGAAGCCCCCGTGGACCGACCGTTCTGGGCTGCCGACGACCCCAGCATGCCGCTGCCCTTTGACCTGGCTGACATCATCAACCGGGTGGAGTCACTCCTCTGGAGGTCGGTGACAGACAAACCTAAAGTCACAGTAGATAGTGGAAGACAGCCTCTTTGTAATTGCTGAGAAACATGTGCAGAGCTCCTTCTTGTTCTACAACTTTTGGAGGACCACCTCCTCTGTCGCCTTCCACCCAGATCAGCTGTCTCTTTCGCCTCCTACTTCTCTCTGAGTCATAAATACATGTTGGCAATCCTTCCCGTTGGTATACAAACCCAGCAGCCATTGCTCAGCAGTAGGCCGGCACCTGTCAGAGCCTCTGGTTGGCTCCTTGTGTCTGTCCGTCAGAGCAGAATGGCTCCCTGTTTCCCCTGGGGTTTTAACTAGGCACCTACTGTATGGGCCCTGGTCAAACGCGGTGCAGTAGAAAGGGAATGGGTGGTGTTGGGGAGGCGGGGCTCCGTCAGTCTGTATGGTAATTGCAGTATGTGTGTGTCCCGGTCCCAGACTGGCCCTGTCTGCACTCTGACATCTCAATGGCTTGTTGTCATATGGACGGACTGCCTGTGGACGAAGGGAGTGAAGGATGACTGGCTCTGTCTTTTCTTTCCTCCTGCCAGGATGTGAAGAATGGAGAGAGAGAAGGAGGAGAGAGAAGGAGACAGAAAAAGAGAAAAGGGAGTCACTCTACCCACCAATGATATTCCCCATGCAGCAGTGTTGAAGACTATAGAGACCATCCAGTACCACCCCCTGTCAACATGCTTCAATGGAGTGGTCAAAACAAACCCTGTCTACTACCCACCCTGACCCAGCCAACGCAAACCCTGTCTACTACCCACCCTGACCCAGCCAACACAAACCCTGTCTACTACCCACCCTGACCCAGCCAACACAAACCCTGTCTACTACCCACCCTGACCCAGCCAACACAAACCCTGTCTACTACCCACCCTGACCCAGCCAACACAAACCCTGTCTACTACCCACCCTGACCCAGTCAACACAAACCCTGTCTACTACCCACCCTGACCCAGCCAACACAAACCCTGTCTACTACCCACCCTGAACCAGTCAGCACAAACCCTGTCTACTACCTAAACCCTTTCCTCATACCCACCCCACCCCAGCCAACCAAAACCATGTCCTCCACCTTACCCCTCCCACTGTACCCTGTCCTACCTGTCACTCAACCCAGTCTCCACCCCACCCTGGCCCCCTCGACCATGCCCAGCACACCTTGTCCCATACCCAGTATTTCCTCTCCAGCTGTCCACACTAGCTTTGCCTGGATGGACCCAACATGGTCTTAACATCAAGATACATCCCTGAATAGTGCTTTGCTAACATGCTATAGCTGGTATAGGAACTAGTCTCACGTTGGCCAAACAGTGAGCATAACCTGCAGAATTAGCATTGAATGTGTAGGTATTTCTTATTGCAATGAATGGTATGTTTTTTTTAAATATTTACCCAGCTTTGTGTTTATACAGTATATGACTAATAAGTCATGGTACATGTATACTTTCTGTTTCATGCTGTTCTAATGGTGTAATGATATTGTGTAATTCTGCATTTACTAACTGCACTTCATTTAAATATTTCGTAACTTTCCTGTTCTTAATCTCACAGAGTATGGATCGTAATACCAAAGATAGATTGTGTCACCATGTTATGATAGAAAGTATTTCTCAGAATAATATTTTGCCAAAAGATAGGAAATAACAACATTTACAGTGTGTAAAAATAAGACACCCAGAGGCAGCTTTAATGCACCTTGGGAAAGATTATAGATGTCTAGGATATCATTCAATTTCTCCACATACAATTAACAATGTCTTAGGTGTCGCTCCCGAATTTTCCCGAAGTGTTGAACTGAGATCAGATAACTGAGATAGCCATGGCATATTGTGAAACATCAGCTAGTTGAGCAATTCCTGCCATACACGCCCTGACAATTCACTTCTCCTTCAAAATGAATGAGATCTCCTCTCACCATGTGTCTAAAATAATTGTCTCCTTGGCCGGCCCAGCCTTTCATACATGACCCTGTGCATGATGGGTCGTTCATTTTAGACCTGCTTTCAATATAAATAGTAAACCTGATTAACTGAAGTGTGTATTTTTGTTTTGGTTTTCTACTTGTGTGTCTGAGTGCACCCGTGTGTGTGTGTGTGTGTGTGTGTATGTGTGCGGTTTTTTTCTTCATGTGTAGGTGCACTTCTTTGCGTGTGAGTGTATGTTCAGTGTAGGTGTGTGGTTGAATGGATGTCAGTTCAGGCTGTAGACACTGTGTGGTAATGTACTATACGTGTATGATCGTCCGTATGCGCGTAGCAGTATAAAAGAGGCCTGTGTTTGCCTATGGCTAGAAGATGGTTGTGCTACAGTTAAGTGAGGAGAATGTCCAGTAGGCATCTGTCTGAAGGTCTCTCTCTGAAGGCATGTGTCTGAAGGCCTCTGTCTGAAGGCCTCTGTCTGAAGGCCTCTGTCTGAAGGCCTCTGTCTGAAGGCCTCGCTCTCAAGGCCTCTGTCTGAAGTTCTATGTCTGAAGGATTCTGTCTGAAGGCCTCTTTCTGAAGGCCTCTTTCTGAAGGCCTCTGTCTGAAGGCCTCACTCTCAAGGCCTCTGTCTGAAGGTCTATGTCTGAAGGACTATGTCTGAAGGACTCTGTCTGAAGGACTCTGTCTGAAGGCCTCTTTCTGAAGTTCTCTGTCTGAAGGATTCGGTCTGAAGGATTCGGTCTGAAGGCCTCTTTCTGAAGGCCTCTCTGAAGTTCTCTGTCTGAAGGGCTTTTCCCAGTCTGCTCTTTACTAATGAAAGAAAGGTGAGGTCCATCAGTAATGCAGCCATCTACTGATGGAAGGATCCCCATCCCAACTGTCACTCTCTCTTCGTAATCACAGTTGTTCAATGGCTTTTAATTAGTCTTAAAACGTGTGCAACACCACTCTCCCTGTAATGCTGCAGGCCAGAGACTCAGATCTACCGCTTTGACAAAACCAGACAGCTTTTTTTGAAAAGCTGTGGAAACGGAAAGGTTGGCAGTAGTCAAAGCCAAGCACAAAAGCCCTCTTCTTTTTTTTATCACTTTATTCGATCCAGCCACCATTAGGCCTTTATAACGATGTTGTAAACATGTCATAATGCTTCATAACACGTGTCATTTTAAAATGCAATGAAGATTTTAAACATGGTTACAACATTGTTGTAGAGGGTTGTAAAGAGGTCATTGTTGATAGGAAATGTTTTACATATGCTACCTATCTTTTTATCTATAGTATGTCCATGTCCACAATGAAGTAAAAGTTCTGTATGATGTTAGAAATCCAACAAAAATCTGATTCTAGTTTTTTTCCTCTGAAAGATTTTTATATTTCAGATGTTAATGGTTGCCAAAATGTTCTTGTCATGCTTATTTTTTGCTTTATCTTTTTGTATGTGAGATTCAGATTGTAGACTTGCAGTTTCCTGGCAGTGCAGTATTGTTGAATGGCACAACTATGTGCTCCCTACTCCACAGATCAGCTCTGAAGCAATAGCAATCGCACTAATAAAACAAGAGTGTTTAAACCCTCTGCTCTCTGTGCTTTTTTTGTCCCTGAGACCTGAGTTGTGGTCAATATCATGCCATTTTCTTTCTGTACATCTACGCAACCTACTCTATGTTTAATATAGAATATTATACAAAAAGTGGATGTACACTTGGACAAAAGTATTGGGCCACACCTCGAATCATTGAATTCAGGTGTTTCATTCGGTCCCATTGCCACAGGTGTATAAAATCAAGCGCCTAGCCTTGCAGTCTTTAATAAACGTTTGTGAAAGAATGTGTTGTTCTAAAGAGCTCACTCAGCAACGTCCATATAGGCCAGGCTGGATGAGTTTGGTATGAAAGAACTTGACTAGCCTGCACAGAGACCTGACCTCAACCCTGTCAAACACCTTTGGGATGAACTAAAACTGAGTTTGCGAGCTAGGCCCTATCGTTCAAAATCTGTGTCTGACCTCACCAATGCTCTTCTGGAAGAATGGGCAAAACATCCAACAGACACACTCCAAAATCTTGAAGTAAAAAGCCTTCCCAGAAGAGTGGAGATCCATATAGTGTATTTTATTGTATGTTTTCACACGAAAGATATTTCCTGTTCTCTGTCACTGGCAAACAAACGATAAATGTGTCTCTGCAACTCAGGTCATATAGTTTTAGGTCCAGAACTAGCCAGGTTTCTGTCAAGCAGGGAGACAGGCCTTTTGTCTATATGCTTATCCTGGGACACATTTCATTGTAAAAAGAGTAATTTTGTTGCATTTTTGCCTGCTAACAGGACTTGGTGGGTTTATTAGATTGATTTGTTTTCTTTAGGAATTAATAGGAACAACTGCAATGCATTCCAAGCCATAAAGACTTGACCAGGTTTTTCATCTGAAGACCATGCCTCACTCAATGTGTGTTGGAGTGGAAGCAGCGGTGACATAAGAAGACTGGTCCTTGTATAAATTAGAATCATATAAAAAAGGATTGGGAAGCAACTTAAAATATCTCTCGCTGGCACCTAGAACTATCTACTATCTCCAGTAACAGCTCTTATGTCAGGTTCTATATGTCATGGTGGTTACCAGGTAAACAACATTGTCAGTGAGTTTATACGCCACAAAGGTCGGTTGTCTGGTCGAAGCACTGCACATGCAAGTGTAACAATACCTAACGACTTGTCAATAGAACTGAGTAGACAATGTTATTCACATATCATGTAAATGTATTTTCAATGTAATTGTCCCTGGTTTAATTTTGCCGTGAACACAGTCCATTAAAGAGAGGATTTTCAAAGGTTCCAATAATTGTAACTGGTTGGCTCCATATATAAAGGAAAGGGCTGCTGCTGTAGTTACTGATGTCTGTAAATACTATTTTAACAGAGCAATTACTCATAGTTTATTGGCCTCTCCTGTAGGGAAGAGCCTGCTGGGTTTACTGTCAGTAGAAGCCACAAGCCCAGCCACGCTCAGGAAAGAGCCAACTGGATGGATACCTGCCTCACTATTCTACCCACAGCCATGCTCCTCGTCCAGAACCATGGATACCTGCCTCACTATTCTACCCACAGCCATGCTCCTCGTCCAGAACCATGGATACCTGCCTCACTATTCTACCCACAGCCATGCTCCTCGTCCAGAACCATGGATACCTGCCTCACTATTCTACCCACAGCCATGCTACTCATCCAGAACCATGGATACCTGCCTCACTTTTCTACCCACAGCCATGCTCCTCGTCCAGAACCATGGATACCTGCCTCACTTAACTACCCACAGCCATGCTCCTCATCCAGAACCATGCATACCTGCCTCACTATTCTACCCACAGCCATGCTCCTCGTCCAGAACCATGGATACCTGCCTCACTTTCCTACCCACAGCCATGCTCCTCGTCCAGAACCATGGATACCTGCCTCACTATTCTACCCACAGCCATGCTCCTTGTCCAGAACCAGGGGACTAGAATCCACCCGGACCAGTCACTTTCCAACATCAGGTTGTGTTGAGCCAAACACCCCCAAGTCGTGGTACACACCACGTCAGTGGATCTAACAGTGACTCTTTGTAGAAGAACAACAGATAACCATAATCCCCCTCTTTCTTTGTGTCTCTCTCTTTCCTTTCCTCCTTGATCCAAGGGTGAACCAGCTGGATTAGTTGAACAAACACAGCCAACTGATTGATTGATTCACGTAGGGTTAGATGATGATGAAGTAGGGCCATTGTGCCACGTGTTTTCCCCCATCCAACCACGCCATATAGGTTGGCCGTGTTAACTGCTTCCTGTAGTGGCTGAGTGACTGAGTGATGGATGGCCCCGGCGGGTATATTGTCCCCCTGCCTGGCGGGGCCTCAGGGCTGTTGGGATAAGGCCCCACTTGAACGCACAATTACATGGGGCTGGAGTGGATTCTGGAGAGGGAGAGGTACAGGTATGCATTGTTCTGGCCAGGTCAGCAGGCAAAAGACCCACCCACCCTACATTAGGACCACAATGGGCTAGATAAAATAACCAGGTGTGTGTTTGGTGGAAAGTATCAGTTTGGGGTCATGTGCCTGTCACGCGTATGGCCTTAGTAAGACGGGTGGGAGAAGGTATGTGTGTGTGTGTGTCTAGCCTTTAGGCACTGTTCAGTAGTAATATTAGGAACACTCAAGGGTATAATATCACTTCTCAATGGTCACTGTCAGCACTTGGTGAGCTGTGCTCATTTATCAATGATAGAGACAAGCAGCAGTCAACGCAATGACCATACATTTTAACGCACTGAGTACATCAAATGTAACGTAATGACAAATCGGCATCCATTCACTTGCTTATATTACAGGTACTACAACTGCTGCCACTTACTATTAGTGCTGCATACTACTTCACATGCTAAGACCACCAAAAACTACTACTACCACTATCACGGTCGCAATGTGTGATGGAACCATTTGCAGACATTTTTTTAAGAAACTGTGAATTGAATACTACACAAGACAAACAAAACACGAACTGTACACGAAAAGTAAAGGTGCTGGATTAAACAGCAAAACGTATATCTAATCAAACAACAAACACACTGTGAACACTTACAGATAAAACAGGTAGCGTATCCACAGAACAATGACAATAAAAAAGACAGGACCATGAACGTTGTGTGAAGAAACAAACAATAACCCACACCGAGTGTGGCTAAAACCTAACTTAAGTATGCTCCTCAATCAGAGGCAACTGGTAACAGCTGTCTCTGACTGAGGAGCCCACAACAGTGGCATAGAGGTGTCTAGAGGCACCTCCATGTGTCATGCCCTGACTGCGAGCCCCGAGGCACAGATATGGCCAGGGGCCCCCAGCCAGGACATGACAACCACATACTACTGCTTGATATATTACTAACCTGCAAAATATTACTTCCACATCCTACAACACCTACTACATACTAGGTGGTGTTTCTGTCTTACCACCCACACACACGGTGACAACCCGTTACTACTGTCTTATGTGGCCTTATGATATGACTGGCTACATGGGGCTAACCTCCTTTACTGTAAGCAGTGTTACCAGCCTAGCTGGCTCCTCTTTTCAGTTAGTGAGACAACCTGTTCCGCAGACGTGTTATCTTTCATGTCGTGGTCTACATGGCCTCTGACTGCTTCCCAAACATTTGGAGAAGTACGACTAACGCTGTATCACGGGGAGTGTAAGTGAAGTGTTTCTGCTTGGTTGTTGTTGTTGATGAAGTTGTTGTCCTTAATGTTAGAAGCTGAATGGCTTTAATGAGGTCCAATGGGGAGGGAGTGTGTATTTGTGTGAGTGTGTCTCTATTTGTGTGTTATGGGGAGTAGCAGATCAAACAGAAGCGTGGCTGAATTTGGACTGTGTTTGTGGGCCACTTCTGTGGCCTGGCTCTGGTCACCAGCCTGTCTGTCCGACAGCCACCCACACTTCTTTCTCTTTCTAGCCTTGATCTTCACTAGTGGCTCTGAAGTTCTCTGACCTACTTTTTCCTCCACTCCCTGGCTGGGTCTTCAGTGGACATGTCCGTCCCTGGACCCCTCAGCTCCAAACGCCTGCTGCTCCAAATCCAATTTCCATCACTCTGGTCACCACTCTTAGACAAGCTTTTCCTCATGGCTCTGCTTGTCAAAGGGTCTAGCCAGTGAGACCTCCTCTACTTTCCAGTCTTCATTTAAATTTAATCCTGTTCCTGTGATTTGGATAGTAGCATTGTGCTTACTTCGTTAGCGGGGTTGTCTAGTTAGCACTTTAGTTGTCATCTATTTTTGTGGGATTAAAATAACTCAATTTACCTAAGCCAAGATAACACAGCGATAGAAGTCCCAGGCAAAATTGAGTCATCATCTACATATCATCTAATATGAATGAAAGGTCTGTTTGATATAACTGGCCGGAGAGAGAAAGGGAGAGAGAGCCTTAGCGAAGCAATTTGCTTAGTCTTTTTTCGATAAAAAAAAAGAAGCTAAAAGCGGTGTGTTTCCCCCAGGGTGAGGTTGGACCTGACGTGGCGGTTTAAAGCGTAATCAGCCGGGTGGAATTAGCCCGAGACAGGCCTGCTCTCCTGCTCTCCTGCTCTCCGGCTGCCCCCTCGTCCGCCCCCCCCCCGCACCATCATCATGTTTAATGCATCTCCTGGACAGCGGCACGCGGTAATGAAAGCTCCGGCTATTAGGCCAGCATTAAGATGTTTTGATAGGCGCCACAGAGAGGAGGATGAGACCAGGAGAGGGGATGTGGCAGTAGGAGAGGAGAGAGTTAGAAAAGGCAGAGATTGGGAGGATAGGAGGAGAGAGAAGGGAGATTGGTGTGATGTATTTATCAGGAGAGATGCTTACCTTATCTACTTCAACCTTGAAGATGTGTGTGTGTGTGTGTGTGTCAACACACATCCCCTCAGCAACAGCACCACTGCAGTGCTTTGCTCCTGCTATGATTGACAGGTCCTCAAATGAGCGTCTCAATCGCCATGGGCTGTGGCCCTCCAAATAACTGCGCCGTCAAATTACATCCAGAGGGCCGGCCGTGCTCCTCTGCCTCCTTGCCGTCGACAGGGAGCTCTATTTATTTGTCTGTTTATTTGCTTGGTTTAAATATTTGGTGGGGAAAATATTGAATTTTTGTCCCCGGGTCAGAGTGGCTCATATTTAGTTAATAAAGAGCAGACGAGGTTGTTTGCTCAGGAAAGTGCAGGATAGGAGACTTTATTTAAGGATGTCCTTGGAGAGGATGAGGAGATTACCTTTTTCTCAGCCGGGCTGAGATGCTGTGTACACGGCCTGAACTGACCAAGGGCCTAGCCCTCTGTCGCTCCCTCCATCCTTATTTCCTTGTGTCTCCATCTCTCACACCCTCTCTTTTACACTCTACTTCCCCATTACTCTCTCCCTTTCTCTCCCTATTCCGTCACGCCCTAA
>JACXGK010010023.1:0-18727 GCA_016801125.1 Novumbra hubbsi
CCCAGTCTCTCTCTCTCCAGTCTCTCTCTTCTCCCTCTACTCCCCCAATCCCCAGTCTCTCTCTCTCTCTCTCTCTCTCTCTCTCCCCAGTCTCTCTCTTCCCCCTCTACTCCCCCGTTCCCCAGTCTCTCTCTCTCCAGTCTCTATCTCTCCCCCTCTACACCCCTACCCTGTCTCTCTCTCCCCCCTCTACACCCCTACCCTGTCTCTCTCCCCCGTCTCTCTCTCTCCCTGCGTCTCTCTTATTTCTCTCTAGTTGAATGGTTATAATCACAGCATAAAAGGATGATGATGAAAAAACAAAGGAAAAGCACAGAGTCATAGAGACATCTCTCTCAGAGGAACAACTTGAATAAAAAGCAGAGTGAGCAACAGAAAGAAAATGTGAAAAGATAGAAAAGTGCATGAATTAAAATATAAGTAAAAGATAAATTTGATTAATTTGATGAATGATTATAAGCGCTTCAAAGAATAAAGGAGCTTGAGGGAAAATACAATGAATATACAAATGGATCGATGAATGAACAAAGTCATTAATTAATAAAAAGAAATAATCAGTCACATGTTGTAAATACAAAACCACTATTAGGCCTCAATGGCTTTGTGTAGTCCTGGTTGGAAACACGTTGAAAAGACGTCTTTAATCATTTTGCTCAGTGGGATGCCACACAGTGGAATGGCCTTAAAACAATGAAGAACGGCAAACTGTTCACGACGTCCAAATGTTAAAGAGTGGTGTCAAATCATGTTTCTCATTAAGGTGTGAATAGTAAAGACAACATCTGCCTCAAGATCTGCCTCAAAAAATGTATCTAGCTTTTCCGAGGTCAACAGCACTGCAGTTATAATAATGACAGAGAAATGTGTTAATCCAGTTAAACAAGTGGTTCCAATAGAATAACACAGCCACATGAGTATTGGAAATAGGAGGAATAGCAGAGCGTTACAAGATAAATGCAACAGGGAAAAGGAGCTTAAATGTCTGAACGAATAATGAGTCTTGCGGTCAAATTCACCCACAAAAAAAAGTTGTGCCACAGTTCGACAAGTTACACTTTGCCATGTTTAATTTTCTGTGTGGCGTCAACCAGACTTTCTCCTCCTCTCATAAATTTAAGAGCAAAACCTTTAAGCATTCAAATGTGTCTTTAATTGCGTTGGTTCTGGAAGCGTCATTAAGTAAAAGCTTAGAAAAACATTTCTTAATGCGACTTAGTGATGCCTGGCAAATCAAAGACCATCAGGAGAATTAATGAGGCTTTCTTTGGGGCGAACAGCGAGCACATTAACAGCTTTCATAAACAAACACATATCTTTCAAGAGAGACGTAGAGAGAGAGAGAGAGAGAGGGAGGGAGATGTAGAAAGAGAGAGAACGAGAGAGGGTAAGAGAAGGGAGAAAGCAAAATATTTAATGTATTAATAAACAACATCGGCTGTCAATTCAATGCGAGACGGGCACAAAGTGGCATTCCAGCATGCTCACACACTCCAAACCACACACACACTTTCTGTTCCTCCCGCTTGTCTCTTTGAGAGGTGCAGACAGATGCAGCTTCAATAGGATGCCTGTGCTCCTCTGAATAGAGGAGGTGAGGAGAGAGAGAGGAGGGAAAGATGAGAAAGGGGAGAAGCAGAAATATAAAACCTTCCTTGTTATTAAAAGCAGCCTTGCGAGGCCCAGCGCCCCCGTCTTTAAATAATTCTTTCAATTATTAACGCCACAGCCGCTTTTATTCGCTAGTGTGAGCACAACGCCCAGTGACACACACTCGTACTGTAGCCAGGCACGTGAGGGTACACACAGGCCCACGCACGTGAGGGTACACACAGGCCCACGCACGCACTTGGAAAGGCGGTTCAGGCTGCACGGCTCCAGAAGCTTGTGCAGGTCAGTAGGCAGGTCAGTCATGAGAATGATTACATAAAACCATCTACACTGACAAAACCTCTAACACAATACAACATTACCAGAGAGAGAGACCAATAGACAGACAGAAAGACACAAGGGCAGGACAACACTTTTCATGTTAGTTGTTTTTACTTTCCTCTTTATGTTTATACTTTACAACATTACCTGAGAGGGAGAGGGAGAAAGAAAGAGACATAGGACGGCAGAGAAAGATAGAAACAGAAGCACAGGAGGGAGTTTTAATTAAGGTGAAACTACAGTTAAGACAGTAGAGGTGAGAGTCTCCCTGGTTCTCAGCCCCGTGAGGCCCAGATGGACAGACTAAACCAGGCCTGTTTCATCCAGACTGGGCCGAACCACCAGCCACGTTGGAGCGGGGGTGGGGCTACAGAGAGGGTCCTCCTACACTGTGGGAGTGGAACAGGTCATTCTGTGTTCACATAGCGCGGGTTTCTCAGACCCCTGTTAATGCATGACATAAGGACTGATTTAAAATGATTAAGACCGAGCTCACCCTTTATTTTTCTCCCTCTCTACCCGTCTCCGTCTAGCAGCCTTCTCCTTTGAGAGAGTAAGCAGGTCTTAAAGCTTTAAAACCTGTTTAAAAGTTGTGGGGGTTTCTCTGGAGCTCAAAATGTCCCTCTGCTCAAGGCTGAGACACGCTAACACACAAGACGTTGTGTCCTGAATACTCAGACGAGACAAAAGGCCTCCCATCACCGTCCACCGCTCACACCGTGTGTCAGTCATTCTGGCACGAGCAGACCCAAGGTCCGTTTTGTGCTCCCAGAGTGCCCAGCACAGGAAGGAATGGCCAGCATGCAAACAGGACGGGAAACACACAAACGCGTACGTGACTACGGCCAACCTCACCCCCTGACCACGGGGCGGTCGTCCGGCTAGAACCACCGCACCGATCGCAGTAACCGGGGGATCTCAAGGTATCCGTGCGGCTGTCCCCATCGACTGCGGAGAGGCGCGCTTCCACCCCGAGGCACTGAGGCGTGCCAACTGCCGCCCCCTGGGACCCAAGTCCAATTACAGGCCAGAATGAGTCGCGAGGCGACCAAGATTGTGCTGTGAGGGGGGGGGAGGAGGGGGGAGGGAGGGGGGCTCGTAGTGTCTGCTGGAGGAGCGCTAAGGGGGCAGGGATGGTGGTTCTCCAAATGAATGAGGCTGGGGGGAGCGGCACCCCCCAGCCAAGGTAGAGCGAGGGGCAAGAGAAGCGCCCTGTCTGGCAAGAGACCCTTTGATCCCCTCCCTGCTGCTGCCATTAGGATGCCAGGGGCGTCGGTAATCGCAGGACACCAGGGGGATGTCTCCCTTCCACCGGCCCCTGATACCAGCGTCGCCGCCTGGCTGCTGGGGGGTCACTGGGGGCCACCGTGGCTGGAGCTCGACGTGGATGGAGAAACAAGTGTCTGGGTGTGAGAGTGGACACCAGAGGGACGGTTTAACCACGACGAAGAAAGCCGACATCTTAGACAACTGGCTACCAGAAGAACAGGCTAAAATCGAATATGGAGGGACTTGCAAGAAATATGGATCGGAAACCACAATGAGGAGATAACGACAGGATCTCGTAGCCCAGGCGGTAATAGGATCTAATACTGTAGAACTTTGGATCATCCAGCATTAAAAGGCATTATCGGAGTCACACTACAGTTCAATGGTTTGGGGGGAAAAAAGCAACATTGATAAGATATATAGTCATTGTAGCCTAGTGTGGACCTTTCACTGTAGACTCTGGCATTAATGCAGATACCTAACTTCAGACAGTTTTCAGCTATGCTAAGATGATTGCAAAAGGGTTTTCTAACAATCAATCAGCCTTTTATAAAAATAAACCTCTCTACTAAGCTTTCCTTTTTAAAACTTTTGAATGGTAGTGTACATTTTCCCATAAAAGATTGTGACTGTTTTTAATAGCCCTGCGTTGAGTTTGTTTCCCCTGCGTGTGTTACCTTATTGAGTGGACAAATAATCTCAGACCAAGGCCTTCAAATCTCTGAGATGTTTGAGGCTCATGGCCTAACTGCCTCCTTGAATCTCAATGCCATGTATGTTCAGCAGATCTGAAGGAAATTGGGATAACAAGACACACACACACACACACACACACGAACTGAGATGCCCTTCAATGTTCTGCATTAAGTAGCAGAAAGCAGGAACCAGGACCAGACAAAACAGTAGGAGGACACCTCACAGGTTTCTCTAAACCTTAGGATCAATGTCAGTAAGAGAGAGCAACAACAACAACAACAACAACAACAACAACAACAGCTCCATCAGGACTTTAAAGGTGATGTGAACATCCAAACTGAAGAAGAGAAGAAAGAAACGGAGGAATTATGGCTTGAAAATAAATGTAAAGCAACATCAGGGTGAGATTTGAACCCTGCAGCTCTAGACCTGGTTTCGGTGTGCCTGTGTGTGTGTGTGTGTGTGTGGAGGACATACTCCTACACTTACACAGGAAGAGCTGGGGTCTGTTTCCTGTCATACAGTATGCAGGGAAACAAAACACACACACTGCAAGCCAAAACGTGAACTACATTACGTATGCCATCCCCACAGGACAGGAGTCGTCTGACCTGAATCATCGCCTTTTCTTCCTCAACTTTCCCATTTCGGACATTTTCCCTCTTTCCAACTTCCCCCTCCCAACCTTCAACAGGCCCTCCCCAGCCTCCATCAGTCCCTCCCCAGCCTCCATCAGTCCCTCCCCAACCTCCATCAGTCCCCCCCAACCTACATCAGTCCCTCCCCAACTTTCATCAGTCTCTCCCCAGCCCTCTCTGCTTTGCTCAGACATTTTGCTTCATTGTTTCTATGCCTCTTATATTAGCTCCTTTTTCAGATTAAACACTTCTTCCTGGCATCACTCTTCTCCTTCAGGAAGAAAGCGACCGTTCCCTGGCGTTATGCATCCCCTCTCTGTGACAGACAACGTTGTTCTACTCAGATAGGCTTCAGTCTGGCAGGTAGATGCAAGCAGCAGAATGGAAAACAACAAGAAAGGACATTCCATCCTCCTGGTCCTCCATCGTTCTCCCCTCTGTCCTCCTCCCCTTACATCTCCCTAAATCCTATGTATGTGCGTTCGTGTGTCCTGTCCCATATGGCCACCGCTCGCACAGCAGGCCTCCCGGGAATTAGCGACTGTTACTGATGAAAAGCCTCTGCCTCCATATTGGCCTGGGCCTTATCACAAGCGGGTTAGGGTCTGTTATCAAGTGATCTGATCCACCATCGCCTTACCGGCCTGTCCAACAGACCCGCTGAAAAGGGCTGCCGACCAGAGACAGGGGGGGGGGGTACGGATTAGGTGAGAAGACAGAGGACAAGCGGTGAGGGGACGGACAGATACACGGAGGATGAGGTCCCTGTTCCGCTACTCTCTGCTTCCCCCCCGGGGGTGCGAGAGGCACGTCCCAGGAGTTGCTATGCAGACAACGAAGAGAAAAACAACGGGAAGGCGAAGGACCAGTGGCCGTGCCGGGTGCACGCGTGTGCGTGTTCAGCTGCCGCTTCCCATGTTCCTGGTAGGCGTGACCAACGCGGCAAGTACACACTTCACAGCTGATGGTGACGTACGTACTCTGAAGTATGTAGTAAGCTAATATGCCTCTATTGGGACCGATTGGGACATACTACCTTGGTGGTATTCCGGTTGCCATGGAGCATTTATGCAAGCCTCTAGATGATTGCTCAGCTATTTTAATAGCTTTTTATAGATTTAGGTATTTTTATGCGGTTTTTTCTTGAATAACATTTTATTGATGAGTGGCTAATCAAGATATGATCAGGCATATAAAAAAAAAAAAAAACATTTTACAACTGTAAGAGTTAAACAAAAATGCTTATTTTTTGCAATCAACTCAGTAGAGCTAGCTGATTGTTTTCTTTTTTATATTTGTAGTGAAAACTAGACTGAGGTTGAATTTTTTTATCTGAAATGAAGAACCATTAGATCAACTAAACAGAATTTCTTCATAGTTTTAAGAGGATTAAATAATCAGTTAGTAAGGAGCTTAAAAAAGCGTTCAGCAACTTGGAATCCTTCAGCAAAAGGCGAAACATTGTGGAGACAAAGAAACAACACTGTCCACAATATTCTGTACATTGCCCTCTTATTCAACTCTACCAGCTTTGCTTAAAAATGTAGCTGCGCAGCATGAAAACACATGGCCAGAACGTTGGTGGAGAAACACTGGCTTAACTATCCACCAACTGGCCTATAGAGACTTTAAAAGCAGCCCACACTAGTTTCTAGTTGTCTTTGATTGAGAATGGCATTGCTAATCCCAGGATAATATTTAACACCATTAAATACACCTACAACCTAAAGACTCCGGGCCTCCCTATGCAACCACAAAAAAGTGCAATTCATTTGCAGAATTCTTCAAATATAAAATCAACTACATTAGAGAGAACATTCTAACCCTAACCCTAATCCCCCTCAGGCTGCTTCCCAAACACCCGTATCTGCTTCTTTTCTAAATGACACCTGCTACTGTTCTGGAAATCATATTAAAAACAAAATCTCCCAGCAGCCATCTTAAGCCTATTCCAATATCACTATTGGAGAAAAAAAACGCTCAGCCACTCTCACTGATTGTGTTACTTGTTCGTTAAACAAATCCCTGCACATGATGGCAGCCATCTCCCTCTGGCTCAAGAAACTGTCCCTTGACCCAGACATCCTTCAAATTACAGGCCTATTTCCAAACTCCCTCATTGCCAACCAGCTTTATGAGGTTTTCCGGTCTGTCTTCATGCCAGTGCATATTACCGGGACAGCATTGGTGAAGGTTGATCAGGTTCTGCTCATGGCTGCAGATACAGGATTGCCCTCCATTTTGATTCATCTGGACCTCAGCATGAACTGCCATCTCTGGGACTGCCTTAAACTGTTTGACTGCTTCACCTCTCTAACCACAAGCAGTAAGTTTCTCTAATTGAGGCAAGTTTAGAGGAGGTCACATTAAACTGTGATGTCCCACAAGGGTCGGTGCTAGGACCTATTCTGTTCCTGCTATACATGCTCCCACATGGCCAGATCTTCAGACATCAGCGTTCAATACCACTGTTACGCAGATGACACACAAGCGTACACTGAAACCAAACCTGACACAACATCTGCCATGTCAACCCTGTCCGAATGTATGGATGATGCAACTTTGTGTGTACATCTGGCAAATGCAAAAGACAAGCCAAACTTTGTGCCTTCTATTGGACAGTGCCATTATGGCCAAATTAGCCACCGTTTAGGAGTTCATAATCAACAAAAATAAATGTTATATTTTGCATGTCTTTTTTCCACTGTATCCCTAATTACCATTGTTTTATACACCTCCCTAATCATTGTAAAGGGGAAGCCAATAGCTCTGTATGCACCTAATATGTTATTAGGAAGAATCACTGATATACGCCAATATAGCCCAAAGGATATGCAATCGGTGCTGTCAATAAATAAACGAAACGGACAAAGTAAATGAACGACATCCTTTGACTCAGTCATTTGGGCTGCTACTGTGACCCGTAGAACAGAATGAATGTGTGCAGAAGGTTCACTCAAAGAGCACACATCAAAAACATTATGAAAAGCATTCAGCCGTATTTTACGTGTTCCCTCTAGTACAATCAAAGAGATGTGGCGTCCACCAGTGCACATACACCACAAGGCCAAAAGTATGTGGACCCTGGACCATTACAACCACATGCGCTCACATCTGAAATCTAACCTACGCCCCTGGTTTTAAGCTGTAGCTAACATGTATTTATTCAGACAAGATCTAATTCTCCCCTCCTTTTGCCTGCTCTTGTTTGCTTGAACACTGTTGTAGTGCATCACTGAGAAAACAGAAAGGAGAGAAGCAGAAAGACGGAGGCAAAGAGAAACAACGAGAAAGTGAAATGTATAATCGACAAGAGAGAGATAGAGGGAAAGAGGGAAATACATGGTAATGAGACAGAAGGAAAGAGAGGTCAACAGTTAGAAAGAGGAGAGATTGTTAGAGATGGAAAAAGAGAGAGCAAAAGAGACAGAAACAAAGGAAGAGAGCCCTCCCTGGTTTCTCAGCCTCTCTAAGCTGTTCTCATAAACCCTACAGATGATTTCAGCCCAGAGACAGACACACACACACACACACAAACACACACAGGGATTAAACCTGCTTTATGGCAGAAGCGTTAGTGCACCCCCTGATGCCTCAAAGACTAAGACTGAAACAAAGCAACAACGAAGTAAAACACAGCCATAATAAACGCCTGTGTGTGTGTGTGTGTGTGTGTGTGTGAGTCTGCATTCTTAAACAGATGTGTCATCCTTCCTGGTAGTTGGGTGAGTGTGTGGATGCTTCCCAGGCACCCTGCAGTGTGCAGCAGGTAGGACAGCCTGGATATTAGAACATCTCCTGTTCTCACAGCACATTTATCCCTGCAAAATATCACCCATGTCCTACAGCAGTCATACGCACGTGCGCACACAAACACACTAACACACGCGCACGCCAATGCTTGAGCTTGCATCCATCATTGAACAAAAACAGAAGGATGTGGGAATTTACGAAACTGAGCAGATCTGTGATATGCGAGTTTGTGTGTATGTGTCTGGATAACTACGTCTGATAACTCAAGAGGGATACATTCTGTATGGATGCTGGGATGGAATAAGAAACAAACAAGCCGTGTTTCCACGGAGGCTTTTGACAGGACTTTCTCTCCATTATATGTTCAATGTACCTCAGTATACTGAGAAACATATATGGGTGTAAATATACATGAGACTCATACACTGTTATAACACAATGGGGAACATATGCTGGATATCAAGTAAGGAACGTGTACTGATGAACACAAACATACAAGTTCACTATTATGTTTCCAAGTATATTTTACTAACACTATTTTCCTTATTAGAAACCAGATGGTGTGGATCCTGAATTCTGATTGGCTGATAGCTGTGGTATGTATAAACTTATACAAACAGAGCCTGGGTTTGTTTGTTTTTGCCTAAGCTACCGCCCACAACATTATTTATGCTTTCTAACAGATGTTATGTTTTTTTTCATGGATTAGGGGAATAAACATAGTTCACAGAGAAACTCGACTAACAGTTGCTCTTAATTTAGGCGTGCCATATACACAACCTTAAGCTTAATAAACAACCTATCAAAACTTAAGCAAGCCATCAGCTAGCTTCGTTTCGCAACAAAATGATAGCTTGATATTAGCTAACAATTAGTGGCGGAAGGTTCTATTTCCTGACAGAAAAGTTGTGCCATAAACAAAACAGAGGTTTCCAAATAAGGTGAGTGCTGAAGGTATAAGTAAACTGAACAAAACAAGAGGGACGACGTAATGCCACCGCCTGGGGAAAAAACAATGCGTTTTAACTATTTTGCTGATAAACAAATTCTAAATCTTCCAAATTGTTGGGCATGTGTACAGTCCATGGTGAATCACTAGTCTAGTGAGAACCTTGCAAATAGTCTCTCTGTCCAGTGCCATTTTGTGCTAGCTTCACGGGACAACAGTACACTGCAATGCAAACACAGGCTCTGAAGTGACGACTAATCTGGTAACACTGACCTGAATTTGTGAATTTTCTTTTGCTCAAAGATGGTAACTTATCTACGCTAACACAACACCTACCTTGTATACAGTGAAAAGGCAACACCTTGCTCGAAGAGAGAGAGAGATAAAATCATAGCCAGCTCCTCACATTGATTTGGCTGAAGGACCGAGGGGGCGGGGAATCTGTGCATTGTCAGCCCAATTAAAAGACTGCATAAAGGTAGGACTGTGTTACATGGGGAATCTGGAGCTGCTGGTATTAAAAATACAACCATGCTATGCTGTCCGTCTGTGAATAAGAGCAATGGGGTTTACACAAATCCTGCTAGATGTAAGACGTCCCATACTCACCCTCTCCTTCCCTGCCTCCTTCCCTGTCTCCTTCCCTGTCTCCTTCCCTGTCTCCTTCCCTGTCTCTCGGTCCCTCCCTCTTCTTCTCTTACCCCTCCAAACCCTGTCTCTATCTCTCCCCTTTCCTGCCCCCTAGAAACCTACTCTCTCTCTTTCTCTCCCTTTCTCCCCTATCCACACTCAATTACTCTTTTTCTCCCCCCACCTAACCCGTTCTCCTCCTCTCCCCCCCTCACACCCAATATCTCTGTTTCTCATTTCCTTCCCCCGTCCAGACCCAGTCGCTCCCTTTCTCCCCGCTCCATACACAGCCTAGCTCTCTCCTCTCTCTTGAAATATGTAATTATCTTCAACTGATTCCGGGGGGTTCGACATTGAAGAATTCTGAGCGTCTCACACAGAAACACTGAATGCTGTATTGTTCATTTTGTTACAATGGCACAATACCCCCGCCCACTTCCTCCCGTGTCACAATGCTTTGATTGACATGGGTCCAGTTGAAGAGTGCATTGTTGTGCTGACCGAAGTTCATCAGAGTCCTCTCTTAACCCATTTCATTCTGACCAGCATTTTTCCACCCGCCCAAAACATCCAACTCAAAGGCTCGAGAATGCATTGTGATAGTTTGTGTGCCATTCACACAAATGCTGTATATTTGTTTGTTTGTTTCTTTTTTTCACGTTACGTTTCATTTTTTACTGATCCCAGTTCAGAAAGAAATATTAACAGAGAACCAATGAAACTGGATGTTCTGAGTCGATGTCAATGATTCAGTTCTATCGGAAGTGTAAATCTCCTTTAATAGCACATCTGGCCCTTTCATTGTGCATCTGGTGAGAGAAACGTGCAGGTCTAGCAATGCTTCTGTATGGCGGCTCAAGATGATTTCATGACAAACAATGTACATCTGCCACATTGCGAAGTTCAAAGTCTTTCTGTCAACCCCTCAAGACAGTTATAAATAAAACGGCTAAACGCGTAGTGATAGACAAATGGCCGAAACCACACACACACACACACACAGAGGCAATGTTACTGGAAATCATTTGCCAGATATTGTGTTATGTTTGGCATTCCTGGCCAATAATGTCTAAACAGGTGAGGGATAATGTCATTGTAGCATTAATTAGTCGGTAGCAGGGTTGTCTGTGGTTTCTGATACTGGTGAAGCATGACAATTTACAGATCAAACGCGTGCAGGTACATGTATGGGGAACTACTCATAACTCCATGACCTTTAGGAGCACCCTGGTTTAGTATCAAAATCACTAAATGGTACTTTTACCCTAACAGTTGCTTTGACTATATATATATATATATATATATATAAATATATAATTTACACATCTAAGACAAGATTTTCTTAAAACACAGAGACTAATACTGATCGTATACTGTCCACTTCCAGACCAGGCCAATGTCACCCTCGCCTGGCCACAGAACGCACATCCAGGGGGTACGGATTAAAAGACCCCAGCTAGGACCACAGCTGTCCCTGCAACTGTTCAACCGCTAAGGGCGGATTTAAAGTCAGTGGGTGTAATCCTTCAGAACTGCAGGGGTTAGCAGGCTATGAGCGCACACGTACACACACAGAACCAATTTAAAATGCATCCGACACTGGCCTCAGTAATTAGCTAGGCAGATTTGTGTCATGGGGAGAAGGCCACACAGAGTAAGAGCCATTGTTAACTGGATTAATTCAAACTAACACTGGAAGGTGAAAGGTCAAAAGCCCCACGACCCCCCTATCCCCAATCCTCTGAACCCCCCATTCCAATCTTCCCAGGCCCCAGTGCATGTGTGCCTGATGAGAGTCTCAGGTTAGATCCAATCCTACGTATTTACATTACACTCCAAAGGCTTTCTGAATGAGAACATTAATTGTTTAGTGTGCTGCCATCTCTTCCCACTCTCTCCATCCTCAGTCTCTCTCTCTCCATCCTCAGTCTCTCTCTCTCCATCCTCAGTCTCTCTCTCTTCATCCTCAGTCTCTCTCTCTCCATCTTCAGTCTCTCTCTCTCCATCCTCAGTCTCTCTCTCTCTCCATCCTCAGTCTCTCTCTCCATCCTCAGTCTCTCTCTCTCCATCCTCAATCTCCCTCACAGTAACCATCTCTTTGCATTTTTCCCATCTTTGCAGGCATCCAGCAGTTATTTAACCAGCCCTGTAATAGAATAAAAACCTGACTTTTCCTCGCCTGCTAATCTAATAACAGACCCACCTTGTCATTGCTCTGTGTGTGTGTGTGCATGTGCGAGCATGTGTGTGTGTGTACAGAGTGTAATTCGGGATGTAATCAGGTGGAATTAATAAGCATGCTGTTTCTCATTATGAAATAACTGAACTGCTCTTCAGAATCCGAGAGGCTGACTGAGAGAACAACAGACAGACATTGTTCCCACAATAGCACATTGTTACATGCCTAATCGAAACTGTGCATGTACACGCACAATATTTACATACAGCATATGCAGTATTTTAAGTCTACATGAATTAACTGGGTGACTGTGTGTGTGTGTGATCATAGCGGCTGGTGAATGTAGGGCTAACAGAGCCGGTGAGAGGCTACAGCAGCCCCATCCTGATATTGATCAGACGAGGCTGATCAACTGGGCTCCATCCAGGGAAGCAGGAGAGAGGGGCCAGGTGTCCACATCCATCTGTAGCAGCCGGCACAGAAAGATAACACTGCGATAGATAGAACAGCTAAAAATAACACTAGCTTATTATGCCCGAAAAGCTACATTGGGCCAGTGTGGGTTGTTCCAAAAAATATAGTTCACTTATCCCGCTCACACAACCTTGCACCTCGGCTTTCAGAAAAATTATCTAGTAACTTATTTTCGTTACTTTACATTAGCTCTTTAGGCATACTCGGAACATTAGTGTGCATAATGGCCAAATACTGGATACTTAATTGAATTCTGGAAATGCAAGACCACAGTAAGCTAAACAAACGGCATCTGAATCTATTATATGCACAACATCACAGGCGACAGACAGCACAAGTGTGTACTTTTTTTTTTTTAACAGAAATTGAACGTGTGTGTATGTGTGAGGTGTGTGTATTCATGAGGTGTGTGTACGTGTGATGTGTGTGTATGTGTGATGTGTGTGTATGTGTGATGTGTGTGTCGGAGGTGATCCTCATTAGGGAGATCTGGCTGCGCCTCGGCGAAGAAGCATAAAGTCGCTTCATTATAATACACCACTGAACCACGCAGACATACACAGGGAAAAGAGATGGGGGAGACAGTAGAGGATGTGTGTGTGTGTGTAGAGGGCAAGTCCAAAGCTGGTCTTTATTAGGACGCTCAGCCTTGAGAGATGGACAGCTAATCTAAAGCAGCAGAGGTTTAATAAGGAGAGAGTGAGACAAATGTCCCTCCATCACTCCCCCTCCTCCCCCTCCTCTTCAGCATTTCTCAGCCCCCTCTCATTCCATTTTTCAACAACAGATTCCATTCCTCTAAATGATCAGACAAGCCCTCGTCCTACCAGGACTGCGCGTGTGTCTGCGTGTATTTCCACAGAGCGGAGACACTGTTTAAAAACACACACATGCTATCTGCAAAAGTTGACTGAAAAGACAAACATTTTGTTCCTGATGTAATTACCAGAATCACAAGTGCTAACCAGGATTCTCTATCAAGACGAGTGGTTAACCAAACAAAAAACGAGAGACGTGATCTGGATCACTATGAGAATGTGCACAGCCATTTCATGCCCCAGGCTCCATAAGTCCATCATTATCAGACACCATTGAGTTTTCATATAAGGTGATATGATCACCCTTAGCAAGGGGTCCGGTAATGTCCTATATGGTTGATCTATCTCTGATTCATGGATAAGGAAAGAAACTCAGTATTAACAGAACACAAGTCATTATTAAAAGAGGACTTTCTAGCTCGGTATAAGATATCTAGAAACTGCCCCAAGCTACTTCGTCCCTCTGGCTTCTCAAACTGAAAATAGAATTTCAGAATAAGTACCAGCCAGTTGGTCTCTGCGGCTGAGGATATCCGGTGAGGTTATTACCATGACTTATTTAGTATCGTGTCTTCAATATTCAGGAACACAGGCTTTTAAATACCAGAATATAAGATCCCCAGATGCCCACTAAAATGTTAAATGACAGTGAATGCATTAATACTAATTCTGCCGGTGTATAATGTAGACCTGCGTGTTCTGTCTGAATAGGAGGTAATGTGATGTGTAAGGCTAGAGTGCAGCTACTGTAACCCAGTATTGTAGCTGTAAGACTGGGGTTCTCAAATAAGATGCTACAGGAGGACGGAGATGACCCTCCAGCAGAGGACTACAAGCGCAGGTACGTTGTTTTCTCAGCTTTTAAATATTCATTCACAAAAGCCTAAATAAACCTGCAGCGAACTATGACTTTCTTTCAAAACATCCGCTGCGGTGCCGGTGGTTAACAATAACGGTGGGAAAACTTAAAGCCACAGAAGTTGTTGGGAGGCGATGGAGCAGAGAAACACATTTCTCAGGTAGGTACAGTATTTTGTGTAATAAGAGAAAAGACTGCTTTTATTGTGATTAAACTATTTTCATATGACCTAAAAGTAAAGTGGGGTGTTGGGGAAATAAACAATACAAATGTCCCTTCAACGCATTCTCTGCAACAAAGGCGCGTGATTCCGGGGCGTTGTGACAGCCGCTTGGACGCCGCTCTCACTAAGACAGTATTCTGGGTGATGGCGATGATAAAGAGGAGGAAGATGATGGACCATAGTATAATAGACATTATCAACTGTAAATTGTTGAGAAACTTTGTTATAAGCGGTGACAGAGAAGCAAGGGATGAATGAAGAGTCGGGCTACAGCTCACATGCGTCAAACCCATGACAGCAAAGGGAAAAAAAGACAAGTCCAAAAGTAAGATACTGAGCAGTGTCCTTAAAGGAGCTTTGCTGAAACATAATCCGACATCGCCCAACAAATATCTAACGAGGGCGCAGTTGGATACTGCGCGTTGTTTATGCCTACAATCGCGGTCAGTATAATGTAAGTGGGGTACGTCTGCGGTACATGCCGCTACACCAGCGATATCCCATTTGCCACCCGCGTCCCACCCAGCTCCGCGCTTATCACAACACTATCCCCCTCTCAATGCTGCTCCATTCACAAAGCATTCTGGAAAACGGGACTTGGGCTTACCTTAAAACGTTCCAGCTTTTCAGTGGGTCAAGGTCTGAAATTATAGAAACCATTGTTGACTAGCTAGCAGCTCGGGGCGCGATAGCTCGAACAAAAGCGGAGAGAGCTGTACTCCGTCTGCGAATGACAGTAGCGCTCCGATGCAACTCGTCCTACTTCTTCGCAGTGTGATAAGCGCTGTCATAGCGCTCCCTCCGCCCCCTGCTGAAGCGGAAGCCTGCGCTCTGCGGCTACATACAGCGAGCGACTTCACCGTCTCCAGCCGTCCCCAATGCCTCATAAACAAGATTAATCCTATAATGAACAAATTAGTTTATTCAAGAGCACTTTTCCTCCAAACTATAATCACCAAAGCTTTAACTTATAATCAGATTTTCCCAGAGATAACATTAGGCTATATGCACAGAATTCCCGTTTCAACTCGTACGTTTTAAATTGGAAATATTCAGTTAATCATTATTGACAAGGATACAATAAACCACCGCCTTTTTATTGGATGTGTCCCGTTTAAGTTTTCGTGCTAATGCCTAACAGCAGGAAGGATCTAGCCCATAACATCTGTCCTGTCAGACCTGTCTTTGGTTCAAATCAAAATGCAAATTCATACCAGCCACACAACATTGAATCATTAATTCGGTACAAATAATACACCTAACAGAAAATTGCAAGGTCAGGTAATTCCATTATAATTGTTAAATGGGCCCCAGGTTTTCATTTAGGAAGGCATACAGAGGTTGAGACACTGCATGTAAGCTACGTTCAGTCATACGCAGCATGGAAGCAGATAGGCCATACTGAAAGTATCTGTGCCTGTTTGTTTTAAAGGCCAAAACACTGTCACTGTTCACTTCCTAGCTCTGACAAGACCACATCCTGTTGATGACAGTCAACTTTCTTTGCCCTTCTTCTCCCCGAGCAGCTGCAAGGCAACGGCATAATAGGACTGTCTCGGCAGCAGGATGGCGAATGGTAATTCCAGGACTCTATCTATTTACTTATTGTACACAAACAGATGGGCCCAATGTGGGGGGAAAAAAACAAGTCTGTCAAGTTTTAGTCTCAGGCAACGTAATTGGTTATGAGACAATGTGGCTGCGTGGAAAGACCCACCACAGGTGTCTCCCTGAACAGCACTACGTGTCTGTTGTTCCCACATTCTCCAATGTGTGCTCCGTCTCTCTTTCACAATGCCACTACGGGGGGACGACGTGGAAACACGGATACGGTTTGGCCCCATGGTGATCCCATTGCATCATGGGAAACGGCAATGCAAAAATAATTGCTCGGTTACAACGCGCGCAGATCTAAAAGGTTCAAGTAGGTGTAACCAAGCAACATGCTGATAGCTCCAGCAAGCCGCCTGGGTGACTAGTCGGGGGCTCCACAACACCACTCCTCCCCCTCTACGGAGGGATGCCAGGGGCCTTGTGGGGTGGCGCTACCAGCCCTGGGCTCCAGCAATCCCCGTCTTCCACAATGACTTTGCAGGACTTTCCTGGGCCCTGTAGATTTGGCATAAGTCTGTGAGGATTTTCACTCCAGCCCGCGTGTGTGTATGGTAATGGCGTACATTCCCTTTAATAGGGTAGGATGGCAAAGCTGTGTTCGCATGCTAAAGACATAACGTTAATGCAAACCTACAGCCCCCCCCCCGCGCTTTCACCAGCCACACAGCAGATGGAAATAGACTGAATTGGACATCTGCAGACTTCACCGACTCCGGGAAGAGGAGAGTTGACAGAATCTCTCTCTCTCTCTCCCTCAATCCCTCTCTATCACATACGAGCAAAGCATACACACACACACACACACACATACACACATCCCCACGATAGATCAATCCGGTTGGCTGCTCGCAGCGCAGTTTTAATTTCTGCATATAATCATGTTAGCGGGCCTGACGTCTTAGGTTTTCATGTGTTTAAAAACTGACACTAACACACACACACTCTCACACACCTGCTTTCGCTGCATCTGAGATGGAAGCGTTCATATCCTTTAGCTAATTCTTTTTTTTTTTTTTTACACAATCAGGCCCATCGAAGAGAAGCCTGAGGTTCATGATATCAAACATATGCGATGTGCAATTCAAATCTAAACAAAGTAGCTGCATCTCCCAACCACCCACAGAATATAGATTCCCATTTTACCTCCATCCATCGGTGGGGGTGAGAGAGGTGGGGGACAGATGTGAATGAAATAAATATGGGGGGATTATTTCATAAACGGCAGTGTTTCCTTTTCTGTGTAAGCCATTTGATCCTGTCAAATATGCCTAAAGCCATACACCCACGTGCACATTGTCTGAAAAGGCTCCATTTATGAGAATCTTCCCCTTCAACACAATGAGGGAACGGTTGGCTGAGTCTCTTCAGAATCAGGATGCCGTAGATAAAACACAGGGAGACGCAAATGAGATTTAAATCTAACGCAAGTGGTTCACTCTCAAACATCCACACACAAGAGAATGCCCCAATAAACATGTTTGTTTGTTCTATGCCACAATCAGGGAAAGCTTAATTCTGGGCATAGAGGAAGAGGGAGATAGCATGGCTTCTTATCTAGTGTTTGCTTACAGGGTCCCACAGATATAGAATAAATACAGGCTTTTCCCCTCTTCCCGTCCGTGTATCTATATTTCCATCTCATTCTGTCGGATGCTCTTACATGGCACAGCTATCACGGAGTGTGTGCAGTGTTGTACTACAATGTGTGTGTGTGCGCGTGGCTTCATGCAACAGATAAAGAGTAAAAAAAAGAAAGAGAGACATCAGGTGAATCCAGTTTAAAAATGGTTAGAACCTTAACCCTGGAGTAGAAACAGACAGTAAATAAGACAGTCAAGCAGACAGACTGACAGACGTGTGTATTTTGAGGCACTGGAGCGGCGGAGACTGACTGACAGACAGACATATATGTGGTGGGGGCACTGAAATGGAGACCAGGTGTATTCTGGGACAGTGGAGCATTGGAGCACCAGAGACAGACTGCTGTAGGGTGGTGGTGCTGGAGAGAAGAAAGACAGACAGGTGGAGGAGCTGGAGCAGAGCCAGACTGACAGATGGAGGGTGGAGGTGGTGTAGGGTGAACCTAAGCGCATCGGTCTAGATAGGAAGGTGTCAGTTTGTCACAAGGGGAACATCCTCATGCACCATCTCACCTCTCACATCCCTCACACACCTGGATGTCTAATCATCACCAGAGTAAAAGGAAGTCAAAGTGCAGAACCCAGAACGGGTAGTAGAGACATGCACTGTGTTTGTGACCTGGGATTGTCAAAGTCTTTGTATTTCACTGCTTCAATAGGGAAGCTAAAAATAAGAGCCACTATATGGAGTTATCCTGGATGAGTATAACATGAGATATCCTGGATGAGTATAAAATGAGCTATCCTGGATGAGTATAAAATTAGTTATCCTGGATGAGTATAAAATGAGATATCCTGGATGAGTATAAAATGAGATATCCTGGATGAGTATTAAATGAGATATCCTGGATAAGTACAAAATGAGATATCCTGGATGAGTATAAAATGAGATATCCTGGATGAGTATAAAATGAGATATCCTGGATGAGTATAAAATGAGATATCCTGGATGAGTATAAAATGAGATATCCTGGATGAGTATAAAATGAGATATCCTGGATGAGTATAAAATGAGATATCCTGGATGAGTATAAAATGAGATATCCTGGATGAGTA
>JACXGK010010024.1:0-11575 GCA_016801125.1 Novumbra hubbsi
TATGTCAAAGGTGGACAATAAATGGTTATAGAGAAAGTCACAAGGAAAAACTTAACAGATAGTGGATCTCTTTTGCTTTGTTTTTCTCTCTTTCTCCATTAAGTTTCTCACCCATGTTCTCCCTGTCTTTCCTCCTTTTCTCTCTGTCTTTCCTCCCTTTCTCTCTGTCTTTCCTCCCTTTCTCTCTGTCTTTCCTCCCTTTCTCTCTGTCTTTCCTCCCTTTCTTTCTGTCTTTTCTCCCTTTCTTTCTGTCTTTCTCTCCATCTTTCCTCCTTCCCTCTCTCTTTCTTCCCTTTCTCTCTGTCTTTCCTCCCTTTCTCTCCGTCTATCCTCCCTTTCTCTCCATCTTTCCTCCTTCCCTCTGTCTTTCCTCCCTTTCTCTCTGTCTTTCTTCCCTGTCTCCCTCCCTTTCTCTCCATCTTTCCTCCCTTTCTCTCTGTCTTTCCTCCTTTTCTCCCTCCCTTTCTCTCCGTCTTTCCTCCTTCCCTCTGTCTTTCCTCCCTTTCTCTCTGTCTATCCTCCCTTTCTCTCTGTCTTTCCTCCTTTTCTCCCTCCCTTTCTCTCCATCTTTCCTCCTTCTCTCAGTCTATCATCCCTTTCTCCCTCCCTGTCTCTCTGACTTTCCTCCCTTTCTCTCTGTCTATCCTCCCTTTCTCTCTGTCTATCCTCCCTTTCTCTCTGTCTTTCCTCCTTTTCTCCCTCCCTTTCTCTCTGTCTTTCCTCCCTTTCTTTCTGTCTTTTCTCCCTTTCTCCCTCCCTTTCTCTCTGTCTTTCCTTCTTCTCTCTCTGTCGTTCCTCCCTTTCTCCCTGTCTTTCTCCTTCTCTCTCCTTCTCTCTCCCTCCATTCCCCACACAATAGTTGTGACCTATGCAGGTGAAACTGTGCCTGTGAGACTGGTGTCGATGACTCCTAGTCGTGTCCTAACCTGCACCGTGGTTACAATAGCGAGGACACTCCACAGTAAGCAACGTGCTGCAACAATGTTGCAAGACCCAAACAAACACTGTAGCGGCCTGGAGGACACACACACACACACATGCCGGCACAAGTGTGTTGGTACATGCGCATGCACGTGTACTCACACACACGCACACATCCAAAGAAATCAGAGATGAAAAGTAACTGTCTCGAACAGCTCTAGTTCCCCCTGTCTAACAGGTTTCTGTGTTTCACCAACAAACAAAAAGTGTGGAGCGTGTGCATGAGGGAGATAAAGCACACACACTTCACTGTAAAAACATACTGTAATCTGGATTCAAGAGTTACGCAAGAAAACTCGATCACACATGCATGACAGCCCTGGTATATAATGTAATAGAAGAATATGGATGTATAAACATACCATATCATCATAACAAATTACAGACCAGTTGAGAGCAAATAGGTCTGTGATGCAATGGAGGGATATTCGGAGAATAAAAGTTCACTTAGTTCACTTAGAGATAGTTACACTGTAGACTTTCATAACTAATCGTATTATGAATTATTTATTAATCATGGCAACATACTATCAGGACTCACAGGAAGAATTACCTCAGTATTTTGACTCCATGACCTCAGATGGTCGGAGTGGACTCTCTTCTCTTTGCTTAAATCGCAAGAGGCTACTGCGCCAGTTCATTGTACACTGATATGCAGATACAGTGTTTTTCTGTTGTTGCTAAGAACGTTTGAAAATACTTAGTCCTGTCACAAATGTTATGGCCAATGTTTCCTTAGATATCGTGCTTTTACTTTTGTTAATTATTATTATGTTGTCTTGGTTATTTTCGTGTTTACATGATTCCGCTGCCAACAAAGCCCGTATATTTTAATTAAAAAGAATAGTAGAAATCGTTTAATCGGTCCAATTCATAGTCGTTCACCACAACCTCTGAAATTATACTGAGATCGCGTATTGCGCATGCGTGTCTAGCTGAAGGCTTAGGGGAGTGACTTGGAGCAGAGCAGCGAAATTCATTTACTGAAGTTCAACTGAAGGAATTCATTCAACCGCCGCTGTCCATAGTACTATAGCCTAGTAGGTGGCTCGAAGGAGCGCTTTCTTGTCTAAGCTGAAAACATTTCTACTGATTAGCCGTGGGTCTACCGATGGGGACGTTATGTCGTTGGAGTTACGCCGCTGGATTTTGTTGTTTTAGTTGAGAAGAAGGGAAAGTGTTGCAACAGTGTTGGTATAAACATGCTGACACCGATCTTGGCGTACTTGCTATCCGTTCTTCCTCTCTGTCGGATAGCGTTCTCCCAGTACTCCAGCGATCAGTGTAGTTGGAGGGGCAGGTGAGATTTTTTTTAAATGTAGAAATGTGTTCCATTAAATGCCTGTTTATAATGGTAATACACACTTACTTGCCTTTGTAACATTTAGGTCTCAAGAATTTGCTAGTTGTGTGGAAGTGGATAATTATTTAAAATGGTAGCCGAAATACGCAGTGTTTATACAAGGGAGATTGTTGCAATATTGCTCGCAGTCAAAACAAAATGAACGAGTTATGCACAGATATGTATTCTCCTGAGACGACTGTCGACATTATGTTCCTCTTACTGAATATTCACTTCTTTAGTGGAATAATAGTTATACCTATACAATGGAATGCTAGAGTAACTACTTTTCAAAAGGTCAAGAGAGTACCCTGTAGTACTGGTATTCCTTTTGAAAATCTCAATTAACAGACAAGGTCATTTTTCCCTTTCTATCTTTTACTTAGCTTACTTTTTATTACTATTGCAAAATCAAAGCGCGTTTTATAAGCTCAAATTCTTGGTTGCACCTTCGTTACAATAAATGTATACTTTTACTTTTATTCTTAAGATGTACAACGTCATACATGCATTTAGGTTTATGTGCTTAATTTAGGTCTAGTCCTAAAATTACACCTGTTGATACGTATGGTGATGTCTAACACTAACACACGGAAATCATCAAATATCTATTACAGACCATAACATTTAACTGGGTGACATTGGGTGTCCTGCGTCGGTGTTAAGAAAGTGGTAATGTCTTTCCTCTTGTATGCCAAGATAGGAGTGGTCTTGGTAAGCTACTTTGAGCCTGTACCAATGGATCTGTTACTCATTAGCTCCCCTCTTAGCTAATGCATTCTAATTGTATTCAGATGAGAGAGATAGGGAGAGAATGAGAGAGAGAACATAAAACAGACCTAATTAAAGAGAATGTGGTGAGGAGACGAGTGGTTGTCAGGCTGTACCAACAGATGTCCAACATGTGCCCCGGTCTCCTTCTTTCATCGATGGAGCTTGCTCATATTTTACCATCCCATTTTCATCTCTTAGACAGCCTGATTTAAAAAAGAAAAGTGGTTGTTCCTCCTGTGAACTTCCAACCCTAGATCCTGCCCTTATTTGGCAGGGCATCCCCACGGTAACTGACCTCTGCTGTTGGTTCTCAGTCTAAAGTGCTGTCTTTGCGTTCCTATGGCGCCCGCTGTGGATGACAGACTTGGACTGGACACTACGAATTCAGAGTAGACGTCAAGCTTCGAGTACGCTTCCCTCCCACCCCGCCCCCCCTGACCCCCTGGAGAGAGACCCCTTAGCCCCGGATAAAAATAGTGAGGAGGTCCGTCCGCCAGGGTGTACACGGAGCGGTGGCTCTGTCAGCCCGGCGCCGGGGACCCGGTCCAGACCGGAGTGCTGCCCAGACGAGTGTCTTCCAGGGCCTTTTGGCCGGGCGGCGATGGGAGGTTTGGGTGCGTGACCTGCATTTGCACTTGCATGCGGCAGCAGAAACCCCCGGTAGGTTGTCCCAGGCCGTGGGGGTGCAGCGGGAGTCCTGGGCAACACTGTCTTCTCTAAACAGTGTGCTACTTGTGACCGCGGCCTTAGTGGAGAATACCCCCCCTTCAATTTGGCTCTGGGACGCCGCACCCCCTTCGACTCTGAGGCAGTCTGCCAGGCGGCCAGTAAGGCGGCTTGCCAGCCCAGAAGCGACGGCGAGCCGCCGGAAGAGCTCGGGGGCCAGCAGAGCCGCTTCGAGGCGGCCAGCCTCATGAATGGCCACTGCGCTGGCTGTGCGTGGCAGGGAGCCTCGTGAATGGCCACTGCGGCGGCTGTGCGTGGCAGGGAGCCTTGTGAATGGCCACTGCGGCGGCTGTGCGTGGCAGGGAGCCTCGTGAATGGCCACTGCGGCGGCTGTGCGTGGCAGGGAGCCTCGTGAATGGCCACTGCGGCGGCTGTGCGTGGTAGGGAGCCTCGTGATTGGCCGCTCTGACGGATGCGCGCGGAGCCTAAACACCTTGTCTAAAGATTTTAACACCACCGCCGGGGTGTTCTCCCCATCCCCCATTCAGACACGCTAAACCACCAGGCAGGCAACACATTCCTAGCAACCAGCCACAGCCGGCACAAATGGAACCCTATTCCCTATGTAGTGTACTCTTTTGGATCAGGGCTCGGACCATAGCAGCCGCGGGTTTGTCTGATCAGTCCATTCAGGACCAGAACTTGACCGGCGAGATCACGCTAAGCTGCGATTTCACTGCTTTGATGCCACACTTCAGAAAGGTTTACCAGAAGCGGGCTGACATCTTCTGTTCCCCCGCCAAGTGTTTTTAGCCGGGGCCCTGTCTGGTGCGCTGCCTGTTACTCGGGACGTCTTTGTTCTACGCAAAGCTGATAACGGCGTAAGCCTTTGTGCGCTGGTGGGCCAGGACTGTTGGCGTTCCTCACCTGCAGTACCCTGCCTGCGCCAGAACCAATCTAGAACCTCCCCCACGTTCAAGGGTATCTCAGCACGCCGTTCCTCCCTGCGTCCATCTCCTCAACTCCCATGTCGACAACCCGTCCGTGACGTTTCATGGTCAGGCCGACCCGTTTTTTTACCTCACCCTGACCCCTCTCCCTTCTCACCCTCAGCGGTTTAACCCACGAGGGCCACGCCAGGGACGTGGAACAGGTCTACCTGCGCTGTTCCCAGGGCTCCCTGGAATGGCTGTACCCGACCGGGGCCGTCATTGTCAACCTGAGGCCCAACACCCTGCCCCCGGCCGCCACCCGTCTCTCCGTCTGCATCAAGCCCTCGACGGACTCCCACGGGGCTAACATCTACCTGGACCGGGCGGGGAAGCTCCGACTGCTGCTCCCGGAACCGGCCCAGGCCCTGGGGAAGGTGACCTGCTTTGGCGTCCAGGAGGGCGCGCTGTTCATCGAGGCCATTCCCCACCGAGACATCAGCAGGCGGATCACGTCGTTCCAGTACGAGCTGGTGTCGGAGAGAACCGGTGCCGGGATGGACCCGCGGTCGCTTTCCGGTAAGATGCTAGCTTGCTGTGTTGTACGTTAGCAGTTGTTGTACGTTAGCAGTTGTTGTACGTTAGCAGTTGTTGTACGTTAGCAGTTGTTGTACGTTAGCAGTTGTTGTACGTTTGCAGTTGTTGTACGTTTGCAGTTGTTGTACGTTAGCAGTTGTTGTACGTTAGCAGTTGTTGTACGTTTGCAGTTGTTGTACGTTAGCAGCCCGTCCACATTACAACCTTTCCGGTCCTTGAGTTTCAAGATAGTCAAACGAACCCCGTGGGAAGGGTTTTGTGCTTTTAATGACTGAGGTAGATCAGGGATTTTAAGCCTGAGGTAGTTAACTGGGGCTTTCAGTTGACAGTTGTTTGATTGACTGACCATGAGGTAGTTTCATGTGATTGTCTTCTGGATCTCCTGGACCCCTAATCTCTGAGGGACATCTCAGATAGGCATTCATGTTAATAATATAAATAGAGCACCAATTAAATATAATATAAACACACACACATACGCACACTGTTTAGTACTGTGCAAAAGTCTTAAGCACCAGTAAAGTTCAAAGTCGAACTAAAGGCATTTATTAGGTTTTAAACAACATAATAGTTGTAGCTGGTTTAAAAAAAAAAAAACGACTCCTTTTTCATATTTAATCTTCCATTTGTTTCTCTTTCCACCAAAGAACATCTGAATATCTGTGTGGTTTTGGTAAGAAAGATCCTAACTTTCTAAAAGCAACACATTGGAACCGAAATCCAACCCGGTTTTCTCCTTCTACCACTGAACCCTTACAACTCTTGATCATTCACGGTCTTCAATGCGTTCACCTTCTTCCCTCTTTTTGCTCTGTCCCACTAATTTCACAGTGGAGATTTTCACTGCTGGCGTGTGTATTTATGTGTGAGTGTGTGAGCGAGGTACAGCCGCACAGAGAGGCCTCACTCTAAAAACAGGGCTGCATTTCCATCAAGCTGTGTACCTGCCAACCCTTCATGGCTCCTAGCTGTGCATAGACACATCCAGCAGAGAAGGACTGTGTTTCTTTCACACTGAAGCCAAATAGGAGTAGTATGAGTTATATCTCCTTCGCATCTGGTTTTACAGATTTTCCGGAGATCACATGTTGTTCATATCACGATTATCAGCTGGCAATATTAGTGTGTGAGGGAGGGAGGGCGAGAGACATTGAGAAATAACCAACTTAATCGAGTTGATCCAAGATAGCGGTCTAAATGGTTGTTTTGGCTGTTGTACTGTAGGCCACTCACTTGGGCCTGATGTTCTGCTTGTTTTCACCAGGGCCATATCTTTTTATTTACGTTCATGTGTTTTAGCTAGCCAGTAGCATATCAAGGCTAACCAGTAGCATATCAAGGAGAGTCAGTAGCGTATCAAAGCTAGCCAGGAGTCTATCTAGGCTAGCCAGTAGTGTACTGTGCCTAAGCGAGCCAGAAATGCACTGTACCTAAGCTAGCCCGTAGTGTACTTTACCTAAGCTAGCCAGTAGTCTATGCTAGCCAGGAGTGTATCTAAGATAGCCAGTAGTCTACGCTAGCCAGGAGTGTATCTAAGCTAGCCAGTAGTATACGCTAGCCAGGAGTGTATCTAAGATAGCCAGCTTGCTAGCCGACTTCTGCAGGATTTAGGGGTTCCCAGAAGCGATTGGGTCAAGCAAGGGCCTGACACGGAGTCGAAGTAAACAGCCTGTTTTGACCAGGTTTTGAAGCTGCCTCCTCGTATTAGTTTTTGACCCTCTACGTTTCCAGCGCTGTGCTCCGAGCCTAGCGGGTTGTGATGTGGCTGCACGTCCCCAGTGCCGACCCACGGTCTTGTGTCTTCTGCAGCAGGAGGCCAGGTCTAGAGGTCTCTGGCAAGTCTAGAGGTCTCTGGCAGGTCTAGAGGTCTCTGGCATCTGAGAGCGCTTGTTTGGCTTTGGTTTTCCCTCTGTTTTCCTTCATCTCTCTCTCTCGCCCGCCGTTATCCCCGTGTGGTTTTCCGCACCTCTTTCCAGCTCTCCCTGTCAGACCCGCTGTGCTGGGATTGAGTTGCTCTCTCCTCCTTCGCTGAGGGAATGCATCCATCACCAGATGTTGGGCGGAGAATAATAATTTTCAGTTCATCTCTACGTCTCTCTTTCTCTTTGTTATTCTGTCCTTCCCTGTCTGCCTCTGTATTGTTCTCTTTCTCTTTCCCCGCTCTCTTCTTCCTACCTCCTATATTCCTCCCTCAATTTGTCATTAATTGCCGTCGTCTCTCCGTCCCGGCTGCCCGTCTCGTCCTGCGTCCGTTTGAAGTGGTTGTCATCAGAGGCCGGCTGGTATTACTGTTGCTGCGCCCTATTAGAGGGGAATGCATCTGGGACCAGATGTTACGGGATCCCCCCCTCCCGCGCCCCCCCAACCCCCTCTGAAGTGGCGGGGATGAAGCGGTGCAACTAGTGTTCGGGCCGGCTACAGAGAGCTGACTCTGGCTCGGTTCATGCCAGGCCATTCCTGCGGCAACGTTTCTTGTCTGTCACGTGAGCCGCGACCAGCGAGAGGGGAGGAGCCAGCTGAGGGGGTAAACCGAGGCTACCAGGCTGCCTGTGCAGTGATCCATTTCGGATCCAGAACCGGGTTGGGATGGGAGTGTGCTACCCTACGCAGCCCTCTCGGCAGAAGGTCTCGCCCTGGGGCGGTCCGTCGGCCGTTCTGATGTCTTCCTTCTCCAGCTGTTTCTAAGCCCTGCCAGAGCCTGTGGCTGGATAACCCCTGACCTCTAACCCCCTCTGACCTCTGGTGGCAGTGCATGAGTGTTCTGTTGCGAAACCAGTCGACCTGGCACGCCTTGACCCTCCCTCACCAGCACCCCCCCCCCCCCCCCCCCCCCCCCCCCCCCCCCCCCCCCCCCCCCCCCCCCCCCCCCCCCTCGTTCCTTACCCCGTTTGCCCTCGACTTCAGAGCAACCTGTCTAAAAATAATCCCTTCTGCCTGAAGGCATGTCTCGGGTTGACTGTCTGCTCCGTGAAGATCGGCTTTAAAAAGAGATTAGTTGCTCCAGAAGGGGTCAGAGGTGGCCGGGCTGGGCTGGGCAGGGCTGGGCTGGGACGGAGCACGGCCTGTCTACAAGGGCTTAAAAGACTATTTCACTTTTTCCATTATGTTAAGAGAGTTTCTCCAACTGAGAATGTCCACCGGCCGAGATGGACATGTATTTCAGTTCTCTTCAAAATGCCAATGCACACATCAGCTAACTTAAACCACCGCAAGCTGGAAATCTATAGGAAGGAGTGTGATGTCTTGGAACGATCTCATTAACTTTCTATGTGACTTGATGTCACTTAAAAGTGATGAAACAAATCGGTATGCTCACATCACTTTACATGTCATGTATGCTTCAAGAACTTGTTAGAGTTCAGATATCGAAGTAAAAAATAATTTCTGCTGCTAAGTATATGACAGTGAACGTTCATATTATACATTCATTACACCCTTTATAGTGTTTACCTAAAGTGTTCCATTAGATTAGATGTCCTTTCACCGGAATGTGTTCATAATATTCTTTCACTGGAATGTTTGGTGACTTTTCACCAGTTTGTTCACTCTACAGAGATCGGTCAGCCAGTCAGCAGGGCGGCCAGTATATCAGTCTGACCGTCAACCTGCCAGCCAGCCAGCCAGCTAGTCAACCAGTCAAACAATTGCTGACCCGTCAACCAATATGACAGTTGCTAACTAGTCAACCAGCCAGTTGGTCAGCCTGTCCTCTAGACTGGGGGATTACCAGACCTCTACTAAACCCTTCCACCCCCTATCCTTCCCGTCCGCCCCCCACCCAGATCTGCTGACAGTGCACCCCTACACCAAAACACCTCCCTCCCCCCGTCCACACCTGGTCTCGTGACTTCTGCTGTTAAAGCCGATCCACAGCAATGAGGCCTAATTACGGCTTCTTTTCCTGCCAGGCTAACCTCAAGCCACGGGGCCACCTGAGTCAACTAACCAGCCGTCCGACTGCTTGTTTAGAGCCCCTTTCCCCTGTCGTAAAGACGTCCCCCGAGGCCGACGGCAGCGGGGGTTAAGCTGCCGCAGGGCAGCCCGTATGGCCAGGCACCTGGGGGCGGGGGGCAGTTGGGTGAAGGCTGTTCTTTAGATCAGACTGTTTTGGCTAATGGCTGTTAAGTTGTAATTGCGCCCTTAAGGAATATCTGAGGGACTTTTCCCTGGGTGTAAACGCGTCTCTCCTTGCGCATAGAACCGGTCAGAGGTGAAGCCCGAAGCCCAGAGGAGCCGGGGCTAATAAAAGACGCTTTGGATAATGTCACCTTACTTACCGGCTATTAGGCTGCTGTTGTTTGGCCCTGAAAGGATGAGGAGACCGCACAAGTTGGGACAGAGCCACCTGGGGATTAGCCCAAACTTTACCTGAACGTTAACTTTCCTGTCCTGATATTTCCTAAAACTTTGATACGTGCTGTATTTCCCCCACTTTTGAAGGTGTTTTTACGAGCCACTGTTTTTTGTCATGTTGTTACTGGCGCTTTGGGGTTTTCGGCCGGGTGTACGCACAGACACCGAGTGGCAACTGCCGATGTATGAAGGGCTTGATATCAGATGTAAAAAGGGCTTCAGAGTCCCAGTGTGTTTGCAGGGACACGGCGTGGGTCTGTTCAGGTCAGGGGTATACCTCCGCTATCCTGGGCATATGTTTCTCATTGGCTTCGGAGTGTCAGGAAGGCTGTTTTGGGGAGGGGGTGTTCAATTGCTTCTGAGAGGTTCCTCCTGTGGCAACCACCTCCGTCTCACACCCGGCCCTCCCCCTCCCCTCGTTCTCCTTCCACCTCCCCCACAGCACGCTCCCCGGCACCGGGCCTGTTTTAATGAGCGGTCCGTCCCAGCCAGTAGTCAGAACCTGGTCCGTCAGGGTGTAAAAGTCAGGGTCCGTGACGGGAGACTCCCTCAAAACCGCCTGCATGGTATCCTGCTAGGGCTGCTGGGTAAATAAACAGCCATCTGGGAAACATGGAATTAATGTCAGGACATGCCTCCCAGCGGACCACAGCCCACTTCCTGTGGGTGTGTGCGTGTTTGGGGAGCGCGTGCCTTCGCCCACTGGCCTGGCATGGTGTTTTCCTTTTTTTCAAAGTGGTTGCATGGCTGAAGTTGATGGGTTTTTGAAGGGGCATTAATGAAGGGTGGACACACTTTGCTCCCTCACAGAGCTGTCTTTCTGTCTTACGGCCTGCCTCTTATCACCTCCTCTCTTGCCTCCACACAGCTCCCTGTCAGCCGTGCACCGACGCCGAGGTGCTGCTCGCCGTCTGCACCAGCGACTTCGGTAAGTGCCACTCGCAAACTCGCACACCCTGTTAGGCAAAACAAAGGGGTTAAGTGCCTTGCTCAAGGGCACACTGATGGATTTGTACTGTATCTGCTGTCGTTGGATTGTAGTATTCGTTGCACTGCTGCTGACTAACTCCGCCTTTTTCTGTCTCCTCCACAGTGGGCAGGGGCAGCATCCGGGGGGTGGAGGAGGGGTCGGAGAATTCGCTGGTCTCCGTGGCGATCAGCCGCCTGTACAAACAGAAAACGCAGGTGTTTGCCCCCGGCACGGTGCGGGCGAGGAGGTGGACGGGGAAGGTGAGGATTTCCAGCCAGTGCGGGGTCAAGCCGGGCCCCGGCCAGGGCGACTTCCTGTTCACCGGGAGCGTGCGCTTCGGCGAGGCCTGGATGGGGTGCGCTCCGAGGTACAAGGACTTCCTCCGGGTGTACCGGGACGCGGAGCAGGGAGGAACCAATCCCTGTCACGTAGACACGGACTGAGCTAGAGGAAGTACTAAATGATAGGCCGGCACGCGCCCACGAGACAGGCCACCACAACAACAGCTTTTTACTAAATGGACGGGAGTCCCGCGTCTACGCCAAATGTGGAGACTGACTGAGGAGAGAGATGAAGACAGCTGCCGATGGACTAATGGAGAGACCGTAGCCAGACGATCTCCACGGCGTCTCTTTCTGACGCAGAGACACTGAATGTGGCCGAGCAGCATTGTGCCCGTTGGACGCATTTTTCCAAAGGACTGTTGTTTTTTTTATTGTTGTTGTGAAATATTCAAAGAATCTAGCAGATTGTTCCAAGACTGTCCCGTTGGAACGTTGTAGGGATCTCGTTCCCTGAGACCTGGTCGATAGCAAGGTGATCCCAAGGTGATCCCAAGGTGATCCCAATGTAGCACACCCTGTTCGGAAGATGTTTAGAAGATGTGAATGAAGAACATTTCTGAAATGGAGGCTCCCAACTGCTTTGTGAAAAGCTTGATGTACAGTTTCGAAGTTGTTTCTT
>JACXGK010010025.1:0-11737 GCA_016801125.1 Novumbra hubbsi
TTAGCTGAGGGGTCAGCCACAAATAGTACGCAGCCCAGACCGAGGGATAGAGGGGTTAGCTGAGGCTGCCCCACCATATCCTGTTCTTGGTTTACCTTTTTGTTTTAAGTGGGTTTTATTTTTGTTTGGCATAATTAATACGCTCTTGGGCTAAACTGTATCCTTTGTCATCCTGCGTCCTGCTGTGCTCCATGATAATGCATAATAAAATGTGTCTAGGTGTATAATTTGAATCAAATAAGTCTAATTTCAATTGTCAAAAATAGTAAAACTATAGTTTTGCCTTTAGTTAGTTGAAATTCTAATAATTTTGGTAAAAACTTGAACGTTTGACTACTATATGGCGTATCAATCTGAAACATTGGTCCCGTGGACATAGGGCTAGTATTAACCTGTCAATCACTTACAGTTGATCCAGATCAAAAGGAGCATCAAAGGCCATCAGGGTTTGCCTGGTCGTGCCGGACTCCCTGGTCCAATTGGTGATGGAGGTATGTCAGCACTTTGATTACTAATAGCTGTAGTCAGTTATTAATGTTGAGATATGGCCACCTACTTTTTTTAATAGTACTTTGCGTTTGACCAGAGCTCAATGGAACCTGGTAAACTGAAAGACGTTAATATATGGAAAGGTCTGCTATTTTGGATGCATTACTGTTGGTTAGGGTAAGAAATATATTGTGTAATGAATGTATATCGTGTAGACCAAAGAGACAGTCTCTTTGTCTCTCATGCAGGAGGCCTAGCAGATTATTTCCACTGTAATGTTCCTGTGTAACATAGTTAAGTTTGATCAGCAGGCAGTAGCTGTGCTTTCTTTGTTCTACTCTTAGGTCTGATTGGTTTCCCGGGAATGCAGGGAGAACAAGGTAAATGTTGGTATTTGCTTACCATCCATTTGTTCATCACTTAGAGGATTTGATTATTGCTTTTATTTGACCTTTATAAAGAGAAGTCAAGTTGAAACCACTGTCTTTTTCATGGTTGAGTCCTGTATTACAGCAGTAATGCAATCGGGAAGAACCCCTTTTGATTCCATCTGCCTCAAAGTTTACAAGTACTTCACTGGTGTTTCCAAGTACATTGCAGATATACATGCTCCATATAAAAGTGAAGAACAGAGCAAAGCATCCATTCACTTCGGAAATATCAAATGCTATATTTTTTTAAGAAATATGCCATGAGCTGAGGCTACAAACAGATATGTGTGATAGTAAAATCTGCATATTGGTAATTTTGTAAACGGTAATCAGTTTCTTCATCACACTGTCACCAAAGATTTTGACTTTTTCTTTTTAATAAGGCATCTATGCAAACCCCTAATAAAAAGCAAATTACAAAAAACAATAACATGGAAACTGACCTCATTGGGCTTGGCCTTGGACACTTGTTATATAATTATCCATTCTACTGCAAAGGCCTATTTTTTGTCTCATTTCTGTTCTCTCCATTACAATACAGTAGGGAAGAGAACAGAAATATCCTATTCAAGTAAATGTGAAACTCCTGGTGAAGAAAAATACCCAAGTAAAAAGTACCACATTTTAAGTAAAAAGTCGCAAAGTACTGTTTTATCATTTTTAAATGTTTTACTTTTTTACCTGCATGTCAGACTTTATCTTTTACATGCAACAAAAGAAATAGGAAGAGAGGAAATGTATGTTCAGAATGAACTACATTAACTGCATTAATTATTGGTACAAAACCACCACTATGTATTATGAGTCCTAATGAGCCCAGTAGATGGTTGCAATAACATTAAAAACATATTTACCCACATATTTACCATCTCAATAGATGTGGGGGGGAAAACGTATTGAATAGAAATGATTGGACTTGAGTTCGAAGTTCCATCAAGTTCTATTTCAAAACAACTTCCAAAATGGTGCTGCCAGGGTCGTGTTGAGTACGGAAGGATAACCACACCACCCCATCCTGGGGTCTGCCCTGGGTTCTCCTTCCAGGTATAATTAAAACCCCTCCTATGCACTTACTATTATATTCACGGTAGTGCCCCTCTATATCTCACCCACAACCTCAGGTCTCGTGTTTGCCACACGTATTCCTTCATCTCAAATTTGAAATGTTTTCACAGTGCACTAAATGGCAACAATAATGAAACTATTATCAAAAAACGATTGAAAAGAAAAACACTGTCAGGGTTCCATCCTGACCCAACGCAGTTCTGGTCCTTCCACCCCCTCTAGTGGCCAGTGGCTGCATCTCTCACTACTGTAACAGGCACCACTGTCACTAAGCACACGCCCAACTACGCACACCTGTTGCTCATCTCTCATCAGCACCCCATTTAAGTTCCCGTTCCTCACACCCTGGTTGCCATTTCAAACAAAGTCACACACGAGGCTACACGCTATGTCGCCCACTACGTTTTTTGGGCTCCTGCGTTTATTTGCAGTACTTTTGGCTTTCCAGCCTTTTCTTGTATTTATCTGCACACTTCACCTGAGCATTTTTTCCCTGCTTGTTTTTTCCGAGCCCCCTCCAATCAACACAGCTCGTTTCATCCAAGATCACCTACACCTGCTCACCACTTCTGCACAAATCCCTCACGTCGTGCGTTTGATTCCCCAACCATCCCTCCGTTCTACCCGGCCCCTTACAAACACATCCAACAACTTTATATAAAGAAGTTGTATTAACAACAAAAAGTCATACATTGATTCTTAGGATAGAATTTCTACCACAGAGGTTAAAGAGTGCTTACATAACGGTGTAAAATGGTGAGTCAGTTAGTAATCTGCACTAATGGTGTTGTCAGTCGTTATAAGACCTTAAGGGTTTAGGTTTGGTTATGTCACAGCTGTTATTGTGTTCGTGGTGGTGGTCATATAACTGTATAAGCCTGTTATGTTAGAGTTCAGGAAGAGACACTTTGGACAAGTAAGATGAATGTTAATGGCATCATAGACATTGGAGAAGATCTGGTCTTTGTTAGTGACACCTATCTGTATGCTGAGTCATGTGACACTTTGACCATCTGCAATCACTGTATTGTTCTTAGATCTATAGGAATGTGGCCATTTATAAAAATTGCCATCATACCGGTCAGACAGTGGACGAACTAGCTACACATACCATCACTAAGTGCATCCATTGCGATTAACAAATATAAACAAAAAAAGGGACCAGGCAAGCTTAGTTAATGCTGTTTCCCTGGTTGGATTTGATCTGCAGTTTCCTAAATGGCTTATTTATTCACTATGCTATTTAAACGTTGGGTGTTGTTGTGGTGTCTGTTTACTTCTGTATTGTCAAACCAATCATCGAAACTAGTTCCCTACATGAGCTAACATCCAAACCACAACAGTGTAGTATAACAGGGTTGCCACACTACATTCAAAGCTTTATATTGGAAAGAGATAACTGTAGATGGCTAGCTAATAACTATACAGTATGTTGAAGTATATTTAAAACTCATGCTTTTCCCGGTTAGTGGGGTCAAGTCAACTTAATGAAATCAAATACTGTTCAAACTAGTTTTAATGTAATTACATGGTGGTTCATACAGAGAGGACAGCTCCAAGATGAAAGACACAGTTACATCGCTTACAGCCAACTTTATAACTTCGCACAGGTAGACCCCTCCCTTCACCTGTATCAGCCAATCAGAGACACTGGCGGGAAAACTCAACTGAGAACAAAGGCTCCTTACGTTCTCTAAAAACCACGTAATCAATACAAAATGGAGGATGTAATCGATATACAAAATGGATGACCTAACCACTGTTTGTAACCATATACAGGCACATTATACTTAGGCAAATAACTAATTAGATTGGCAAAATACAAGTTATCCTCTATAAGTACCTATAATGAACAAAATGACTCCAATCACTTCATAGCTGTTTCCACTATGCTATGTGAACTAAGCTACGTAAATCAAAAGCAATATGATAATTGTTAGTGCAGTTCGTCCATCGCAATATATCAGTAAACAGTTTTACTTTAGGCATACTACAAAGTAGCATCTGAAGCTTGTGGCCAGCAAAGTTTGAGTTTTTCCTGAACAAATCCTAATGAAAATACAGCCTTGGCCAATAGCTTTGAGAATTACACAAATATGAATTTTTACTAAGTCAGCTGCCTTAGTTTGTATGATGACAATTTGCATATTACATTAATTGTAATGAATTGCAAAGTAACTTTGTGATAAAAAATCCTCCCAAAAACATTTCCACTTCATTTTAGCCCTGCCACAATAGGACCAGCTGACATCATGTCAGTGATCCTCTCGTTAACACAGTTGTGAGTGTTGATGAGGACAAGGATAGAGATCACGCTGTCATGCTGATTGAGTTAGAATAACAGACTGGAAGCTTTAAAATGAGGGTGGGGCTTGAATTCAATGTTTTTCCTCTGTTAACCATGGTTACCTGCAAGGAAACACGTGCAGTCATCATTGCTTTGCACAAAAAGTGCTTCACAGACAAGGATTATGCTGCTTGTATGATTGCACCTGAATCTACCATTTATCGGATCATCAAGAACTTCAAGATGAGAGGTTCAATTGTTGTAAAGAAGGCTTCAGGGCACCCAAGAAAGTCCAGCAAGCGCCAGGACCGTCTTCTAAAGTTGATTTAGCTGTGGGATCGAGGCACCACCAGTGCAGAGCTTGCTCAGGAATGGCAGCATGCTACTCCTTTAATGTAAACATATCTTAAAAGACTAAGTAAGAGACATTTTCTAAATCATTCTTCTAGATCACCAATATGCCTAGAATCCACACTTGCTAAAATAAAACACTTTCTAGTGAGATTAATTAGCAATGTTATGTGGTAATAACATGAAGTCAGCTGAGTACCTGAATGTACTGTATAAAAAGGTTTTTCCATAAATGGTGGCATGGGCCATAATCAATGCTAAAGGCAGTCCAAAGAAATATTAGTGTGTGATTTTATTTTTGTCCAGGCAGTGTACAGTGGGGCTAAACCGTATTATGTCAGCCACCATTTGTGCAAGTTCTCCCACTGAAAAATATGAGAGAGGCCTGTAATTTTCATCACAGGTACACTTCAACTATGACAGACAAAATAAAATAAAAAATCCAGAAAATCACATTGTAGGATTTTTTATGAATTTATTTGCAAATGATGGTGGAAAGCAAGTATTTCGTCACCTACAAACAAGCAAGAATTCTGGCTCTCACAGACCTGAAACTTCTCCTTTAAGAGGCTCCTCTGTCCTCCACTCGTTACCTGTATTAATGGCACCTGTTTAAACTTGTTATCAGTATAAAAGACACCTGTCCACAACTATAAACAGCACACTCCAAACTCCACTACAGCCAAGACCAAAGAGCTGTCAAAGGACACCAGAAACAAAATTGTAGACCTGCACCCGGCTGGGAAGACTGAATCTGTAATAGGTAAGCAGCTTGGTGTGAAGAAATCATCTGTGGGAGCAATTATTAGGAAATGGAAGACATACAAGACCACTGATAATCTCCCTTGATCTGGGGCTCCACGCAAGATCTCACCCCGTGGGGTCTAAATGATCACAAAAACGGTGAACAAAAATCCCAGAACCACACAGGGGGGCCTAGTGAATGACCTGCAGAGAGCTGGGACCAAAGTAACAAAGCCTACCATCAGTAACACACTACGCCTCCAGGGACTCAAATCCTGCAGTGCCGTGTCCCCCTGCTGAAGCCAGTACATGTCCAGGCCCGTCTGAGGTTCGCTAGAGAGCATTTGGATGATCCAGAAGAAGATTGGACGAATGCCATATGGTCAGATGAAACCAAAATATAACTTTTTGGTAAAAACTCAACTCGTCATGTTTGGAGGACAAAGAATGCTGAGTTGCATCCAAAGAACACCATACCTACTGTGAAGCATGGGAGTGGAAACATCATGCTTTGGGGCTGTTTTTCTGCAAAGGGACCAGGACGACTGATCCGTGTAAAGGACAGAATGAATGGGGCCATGTATCGTGAGATTTTGAGTGAAAACCTCCTTCCATCAGCTAGGGCATTGAAGATGTAACGTGGCTGGGTTCTTCGGCATGACAATGATCCCAAACACACCGCCCGAGCAACGAAGGAGTGGCTTCGTAAGAAGCATTTCAGGGTCCTAGAGTGGCCTAGCCAGTCTCCAGATCTCAACACCACACATCACCTGGCCAAAACACCCCTGTGGCTTCTGTTAATGGCCTTGAGTGGCCAGAGCCCGGACATAAACCCATTCGAACATGTGTGAAGCATCTGAAATTGTCTGAGCAGTAATGTTTCCCATCCAACCTGACAACTCAAGAGCATCTGCAGAGACAATGTGAGAACCTCCCTGAATACAGGTGTCTGCATATGGTTCCAGTCCCTATCCCAGCCGTGTCAGTACCATAACCACATTTGTCTGCATATGGTTCCGATCCCTATCACAGCCGTGACAGTACCATAACCACATTTGTCTGCATATGGTTCCGATCTCCACCACAGCCGTGTCAGTACCATAACCACATTTGTCTGCATATGGTTCCGATCCCTATCACAGCCGTGACAGTACCATAACCACATTTGTCTGCATATGGTTCCGATCCCTATCACAGCCGTGTCAGTACCATAACCACATTTGGAAAAATGTTATGGATCTGAACATTTTCAGAATGCCCAGTGGACGCATTGTTTTTCACAATGATTCAGTGCCTTGTATACAAATGAATGCTGACCACTGCCTTTGTTTTCAGGGTTGTCGTTCCCTGGTACCCATGGGAGTCGTGGTCCCTCTGGTTTTGTTGGTAAAAAAGGGGAAAGGGGGGAACCTGCCCTTGATATCGCTGGCTCCCCTGGACCCACTGGACCACCTGGAGAAAAAGGCCCCATAGGGGACTGTGGTACCCCTGGAGTCCCAGGTACCTGCTGTTTTCACCTGGTCATGTTTTCACCTTTTCATGTGCCCACCCATGTCGCCGGGCTACTCACCCTCCTGCTGTTCCGTGCCTGATCCGAGGCACACCCCTTTCGGAAGTGCTCCTTCTCCCCGCAGAACCGGCACAGACCCCTGCCAACTCCACCATTCTTTTTTCTCCACAGTAAGCATTATAATCCCAAGCTCCATCAGCTCAGGTTCCGGCTCAGCCCGGGAAGATGTAAAGCGCGTGTTAACAGTCGCGCTCTGGGGGCTGCCCATCGATAGCAATGGCCCGAGCGATGTAGACGTCCAACGGCATAGCTTCGCTCACACGCGCCAACTCAATCTGAACCTCCACCCGCATTGCCATGCGAAAGGCAGTCCTTAGAGCCGGCTCGTTCCAGCCACTGGCCGATACCACCATCCGGAATGAAAGCGCATACCGTGCTCATTCGCTGTCTAAGGCGCATAAGCCGCTTGCCCCATCCTGCCTCTCCGCGGGTTGATCAAATCCTGCTCTCCCTGTCACCGCCCTGACTCATCCAAGCCAGTGGAGTGTAGAAAACAAAAGGTGGAAAAAAAACGATGTGCCTCAAAAGGTGACGGGTTGTACAGTGTACAACAACATGGTCCGCTACAGCAGCACAGATCTCAATTGAGACTCTTTTCCGTGTCCACCTTTCATTCTTCCTGTTCCTCTGCCTCGTTTCCGGATGTTTGCATGCATGATTCCGAAACACAGGTGAGCTTACCTGTTACCCTTTTTGTTCATTCCAATCTCCTGATTGCTTGTTGAATAATTGTGGTCGTTAGTGCTTACTACTGAACAAATGTTTGTTTAGGGTGTTTGAACTGCACTCGTTTGAGTTCACTTATTGCAATGGTGTGATTTGACTTATTGTCACCATGTTGACAGTTTACGGCTTACCTTTGTAATTTTGAAAAAGGGGGATTTTAAAACTTTTGACCGGTAGTGTATATGTACCAAATTGTTATTCAATGATTGTGCTAAATAGAGCCACGATTACCTCAAACTCTCTGCCACACCAGTTAAGTCATGACAAGCTGCTTCCAACTTTCTACAAACTCAACATTAAATCTCTCTTTAATGTGGTGTAAAGTACAATATAACTTTTGTGTAATGTACATTTTTCTTTTGTTTTCTATGATTGGATTTCTCTCTGTACAGGTCTGTTGAGAGGTAACCCTGGACCACCTGGTCCTACCGGTATTAAAGGCATGCAAGGACAACAAGGATCACAAGGTGGATTTGGTGAAACAGGTACATTCCATGACATATGATGTTCTTTAAAGGGCACAGCAAGAATAAGGATATGGATATTAGGCTGCCGTTTTCAGCGGCCATTTTTATTAAAGGTTTTGCCCCAGCATCCTGGTTATTATGATTTGTTGCATGCTGCATGTGACTTGTTTATTTTGTTTATTTGGATGGGTTAGGGTTAGGGTTAGTTTATTTGGATGGGTTAGGGTTAGGGTTAGTTTATTTGGATGGGTTAGGGTTAGGGTTAGTTTATTTGGATGGGTTAGGGTTAGGGCTAGGGTTAGGGTTAGTTTATTTGGATGGGTTAGGGTTAGGGTTAGGGCTAGGGTTAGGGTTTGGGTTAGTTTATTTGGATGGGTTAGGGTTAGTTTATTTGGATGGGTTAGGGTTAGGGTTAGTTTATTTGGATGGGTTAGGGTTAGGGTTAGGGCTAGGGTTAGGGTTAGTTTATTTGGATGGGTTAGGGTTAGTTTATTTGGATGGGTTAGGGTTAGGGTTAGTTTATTTGGATGGGTTAGGGTTAGGGTTAGTTTATTTGGATGGGTTAGGGTTAGTTTATTTGGATGGGTTAGGGTTAGGGTTAGTTTATTTGGATGGCTGTTGCATGACCAAACACATAGCAAAGTACTTCAAAACTCTCCAAACTAAATATTCAATATTGGATATTATGTTTTTGGAGTACATTGCATGTTGTTAGTTTTTTCTTTTTTTGTCTGATGCTTCAGACTATATGTCTTTTGCTTGTCAACAGTGCACTTAGGTACAAATGATAGACAACAAAATGGTTGCATTTATTCAGCAAAAAAGATTATTATCCTATTATTGTAATATAATAATCCTTTAACTACAGGTAATGTTTAGGAAGGTTCTGAGTTTCCAGTAGAGTATTCACCTATTCCTGTAGTGCTTCTAAAACAAAAGCATAGACAAATTGCTTAGGATTCAAAACATCAGTGCCTAACTCTTACTTAAAATGAGGTGGTTGCACTTCCTGTAATTTGTACATGTACACATGGTAAGATATTGTATTAGCACACCACACTTAACCCTAACCACACAACACATTATCCAGCTTCCTAGTTGCAAAGAAAAAAACATATCTCAGACTGGCCAATAAAAAGAAAACACAGGAGAGCGGAAGGACCATACAGTTGCTGGATGTAGATTTGATCATATTTTCATAAGACCCATAATAAAGTCATAAAAGAACCACATTTCATGATTGTTTTTGTGACAAAGAAGTTTGTGCTCCAATGATTCCATCACAGAAAAAAAGAGTAGTAATTATTGTAAACTCATACCGCCATGACATACATCTTTACAAGTGTATGTAAACTTTGGACCACAACTGTATGTACACGGTATTGGAATAGATTGATGAGTTTCTGAAGAAAGTTCTTTGTTTCTGTCCATTTTGAGCCTGTAATACAAATGCACAAACGCTGATGCTGACCTGGCACATCAAGCTCAACCCTAGAAAGGTTTTCTAAAGATCCGTTAGCCTTTTAAAATGATGATGAACTGGGATTAACAAACACAACATGTCATTGGATGGTTTCTGATAATATAAATATGCTGTTTCCAGCAACAGTATACATTTAAAACATTAGCAATGTCTGCACTATTTTTGATAAATTATGTTATTTTAATTGACAAAAATATGCTTTTCATTTAAAAACAAGGAAAATGCAAACTTTGGACCAGTAGTGTACCTTGTATCAGGGTCCAACATTTACTTTTTGTCTTGCCTGCCAAGGTGGCTGGTAGATGAAATATATTACCAGCCAGCCACATGTTTTACCAGACCCCCCAAAAATTGCTTTTTACAATTACAATTGTCTATTAGTATTTAGCATGTTATCTTGGTCCCGTTTGTGATTCTCAATCACTGTTATACTAGTGTGCAGTAATAATGGTAGTAATAATAACTGTATGCAGAAATATTATTATTTTAACTGTCTCAACACTGAAGTATATCACTTTAATGAATAAATTGAGTGCAAGAATTATAATTTTTTAAGGATTTAATATTATTATAAAAAAATATAAATACATTTCAATTCTTAGCTAAATGTTATTAACAATACTACACCGGCCAACTAGCTAACAAAACAATTAAACAACATTTACAAGGTCGATAACCTGATTTTTGATGGGTACTGCGTAATATGTTTTTATTTTATATAACACAGCATCTTGAATTTAACTTGAAATCAAAATAGCGTCTCGCTTTCTTGGCTATGGCATGTGCGGTTCGGAAAAGAATGGCCATTTTCTTAGCGGTAGTGTTAGACTACACTAGTTTTGTGAGGGCCTGTACTGACGGGGTAGCCTGGAGGAGCAGAAACTGTGCCCTGACGTCTGACGTGTTATCACGGTGACATTATGAGCACTCGTGAAGTAGTACGTTCTCCAGTTTCATGGTTGTAGTACCAACAACGAAGGAATAGCTTCTGCGCTTTTATTTTGCATTGACACGACACAAATGGCAAAACCTAACCCCCTCCTTGAACTCCATCCACGTTCTTGGAACAACTTCATTATCGCTATCTTTCACAGAACTTCCTTTTCTGTGGATGAGATGACGAGGGGGCAAACGCATTAGCTATGATAGGAGTGGTCTCGGCATGAATGGGTTTGTTTTTCTTTGTAGGGGGCTCCACTCACGCTATAATCCCACACATGATGGCTGGGTTATCACAAACTGTCAACAAGTATGCTTATCTCAGGTTTTAGCTACTGAATAAAAAAAATGCTCTTTGATGACAGGCGCAATTAACGTTACGTACCACGCACGGGTTCCACACGTGCAGCGCGGCGGATCCAACTGATTGAAGTGACAGCAAGCCAGCTGCTTTCTCTAGCTCGTGCATTATTTTTTTTTAAATATAATTTACTCGTCAAAGCCAAATTATAACCGCATGTGGCGGGTGCTAATTTTAAAACCTTTGTAATACCATGTACTTACATTTGTAATAAATATGTACATACTGTAATGACCTGGCTAATCGGAAAGGATCAATTGTCTAGACAGAGGATGAAGTAGAACCAACGGTTATATGTCGTGGAGCTCCGCCCCCTAGAGGCGTAGCTCTTGCGGTTTACCCATGCCGCATAGCGGCCAACTGAAAACAAAATATACTAGCTCAGCCAATCGGGGCACACCTGCCCCTATATCTGAGCGTCTGCCCTTCACACAACGTCCCATTTTTCTTCAGCTTCGACTGAACTGGATGTACTACTGGTGATTTGTTCTTCAAGAATCACAACATCATGAGAAGATTTTTTGAAGCCGCCTGCCGCTGCTCCTCCTTGGACGCCGGGGAAGACCGACACACGGTGTGTGTGTCGTGTCTTGGACCATGGCACGCCAAGGAGGGTGTCGTAGAGGCACCAGCATGTGCTGCCTGTGCAGCCTTACCCCTCAGCTGTTTGTGTGCCACGGTGACAGATCGCTTGGTCGGCCACTGTCAAAACAGCGCATGTCTCATTGGCTATGCGAATGCATCGCCTCGGCGTACGAGTCGATAGGGGAGCAGGCTCCAGAGGGTATCAGAGATCACTCCACGCGTGGAGTTGCGGCTTCTTC
>JACXGK010010026.1:8225-18887 GCA_016801125.1 Novumbra hubbsi
ACCCAACACGTCTGCCTCACACCCAGCCTAGACCCACCCAACACGTCTGCCTCACACCCAGCCTAGACCCACCCAACACGTCTGCCTCACTACTGCCTAGACCCACCCATCATGTCTGCCTCACACCCAGCCTAGACCCACCCATCATGTCTGCCTCACCCATCCAAGATACAGGTCAAACACATCATCACTCTTGTTCAGTCCTTCCCTCTCCTTCCCCCTCTCTCTTCTCTCCCTCCCTCTCTCTCTTCTCTCCCTCCCCCTCTCTCTTCTCTCCCTCCCCCTCTCTCTTCTCTCCCTCCCTCTCTCTCCCCTCTCTCTTCCCTCTCACCCCTCTCTCTCCTCTCTCTTTGCCCTCTTCCTCATTTCTCTCCCCCCTCTCTCTGTTCTCTCTTTTCATCGCTTCCCTCTCTTCTCCCTCTTACCCAGACTGCGGGTCAAACAGGCCTTCCACCCTCTCTTTCCCAGGCAGTGGGTCAAACACATCTGAACCATTGAAACCAGACACTGCCTTGTGAAGTGATGGCAGCCAGCCAGGCAGGTTTTCTCTGGTCCTTCTGGAGCCGGGAATGACTATTGCTTTAGAAGTGTGTGGTGTTGTGCTAGATATGAGTGAAGTGATGTACTGCTGTCAGTCTGTGTGTGTGTGTGTTGTTCTGGACAGTTCTTTGACATCACTACTTGCAGTGAACAAGAGGGGGAGAGAGAGAGAGAGAGAGAGGGAAAAAACTGGAGGCACAGAGAGCGAGATAGGTTTTTAAAAACATGAACATCTCCAACATAATAAAGACCTGATGGCATCCTGGGTAATATGCTCACATTCACCAGTGCAACATATCAACTGGCTGCATTCAAACTGTTTCACTCAATTCAAGTGTAACTCCTTTGACTGAGATCTGGAACAAAGAACACATGACCCCAACCACATGACCCCAACCACATGACCACGACCACATGACCACGACCACATGACCCCAACCACATGACCCCAACCACATGACCACGACCACATGACCCCAACCACATGACCCCAACCTTATAGAACAGAGACCAATGTGACCAAACATCTCCAGGGCAACTGTATTCATAAGCCCAATGTCTTGAGTGAAGCCGGACACGATTCATACCAAACCGTCGCACAACTTATCAAATGCACAATCTACACACCCTGATATATATAAATGTCCACCAAAACATGATAAACATGTTTAACACTAACATACATTAATTTGTTGCACATTTGATTTTTTGGACAAAGTGTCTGAAATATAAAACAATTAGAGAGTGTAATTTGCCCAAATATGAGACCATTTCTCAATGTTTCAGAGACGGTTCTGACGATAACAGTCTAACCTATTAACCGTTATTAGTTGGCAGTACACGGTGCCGTGCACATTACGGGTCTGACAGACTTACATATCTTTCTTATGCAATTCTTATTTTTATACACGTTTGTTTTTCACTTGGTTACTGTTCTAATTTGTGCCCTGTGGACCTTCTTTATTGATATAATTTCTTTAATGATGTTGTATTGTAAAATAACAATTATTTCGAGAATATGCGTTGGCAATGTATGCTTGGAAAGCCAGGCCAATAAAGCAATTAAAATGGAAGAGTGAGTGACAGAGAGAGAGACCAGAGAGAAGTTAGAGAGTGAGACAGATTGAGAGACACGCAAAAGACAAAGAGATAGTGAAAAGAGCAGACTGGTTAAATCATTTCTGCAATTTTTTTGAATGATGAAGCGTGGACTCTTAGGTGCTTGTACCACAGCCATGTGTGATATGGGGATCCTGTACACGTTAATGAATGATATCACACTTTACTCTGTCCCAAATGGCTCCCTTTCCCGTATGTGGTTCACTTCAAGTGCATTCTATAGGAAATAGGGCATTTAGGATGCACACGAAGAACCTGCAAGGTTCTCTGGCTCCTTATGAGTCATCTGGCTGATCTTAGATCCACCATGAATACAGTTATCAGTCATCTGGCTGATCTTAGATCCACCATGAATACAGTTATCAGTCATCTGGCTGATCTTAGATCCATCATGTCTACAGTTATCAGTCATCTGGCTGATCTTAGATCCATCATGTCTACAGTTATCAGTCATCTGGCTGATCTTAGATCCACCATGTCTACAATTATTAGTCTTCTGGCTTATCTTAAATCCGAAATGAAATAAAATTTAAAAAAAAAACAGTGCTACATTTTTTACCTGGATGTCCCATCTTTCTTCAGACAGTGCTGGTTTAGTGTGTTGGATACTCTTTGTTGGGTAGTTTATATGTCTTTGTGCAGTTGGTGTAAATAAACAAAAAAAGTTTGCTTTTAGCTGAAATTGTCCCCCATGAAGACTTTCGCAGGTGTCCATTGACAAGACTTCACCGGGTATGCATTAACAAGGCTTCAGCAGGTATGCATTAACAAGGCTTCAGTGGGTATGCATTGACAAGAATTCAGCAGGTATGCATTAACAAGGCTTCTGCGGTTATGTATTGACAAGACTTCAGTGGTTATGCTTTGACAAGACTTCAGCAGGTATGCATTGACAAGGCGTCAGCAGGTATGCATTAACAAGGCTTCAGTGGGTATGCATTGACAAGACTTCAGTGGTTATACATTGACAAGACTTCAGCAGGTATGCATTGACAAGGCTTCAGCGGGTATGCATTAACAAGGCTTCAGCGGGTATGCATTGACAAGGCGTCAGTAGGTATGCATTGACAAGGTTTCAGCGGGTATGCATTTACAAGGCGTCAGTAGGTATGCATTGACAAGGCTTGCATTGGCAAAGCTTCAGGAGCTCTAATGAAGCTGTTTGGGCTTCCAACTTTGTTACCTCACACTTTGTTTGGCAGTTGTCAGCCTCTCTCGTGTGTGACGGTGTGAATTTTGTGGCTGTGTGTTGTGTGTGTATGGGGGAGTGTGTGTCAGAGTCAGAGTCTAAAACCCCTCTCCGTTGTTGATGTATTTCAACATTACTTCACCTCAGGAGAGCAGAGATCTGTGTCCCAAATGGCATCCTATTCTCATAGGCTTTGGGGAAGGTACTGCACTATGAAGGGTATAGGGCACCATTCAGGATGCTGTGCATGAATAATAAATGAGGCAGACTAGCCAATCGTGGCTCCAGATCCTTTAGCTTGATAAAAGCTTTGATGGATACAGATGTGTCACAAAAAGCATATTGAATACCATAACCCGTTACTAAAGAACTGCATGGACTAAACATGGGGAAGGTGTTTTACTGGAGCACTTTACTAGATCCAATAATGAGGTCAAGGAAATATTTAACATGGCCAACTGCAATATATTTGTCCCTTTTCAGTTTTACGCCGTTTTTGACAGGAGTGGCTTAATGAAGAACAGGTTCATAGATTGGTGGTCAGTAGTTCTGTGGTTGGTAGATCTGTAGTAGCAGATCCATGTAAAGTAGATATATGGTCAGTATATCTATACTCATAAATCCACGATGAGTTGAACCCTGGACATACTTTGAGACTGAGAATATCAAATATTGTAAAAACTGAGTGATAGCTGTTCAGGGTTGAGTGATAACTCGTCAGGGCTGAGTGATAACTCGTCAGGGCTGAGTAATAACTTGTCAGGGCTGAGTGATAACTCTTCAGGGCTGAATGATAACTCTTCAGGGCTGAGTGATAACTCTTCAGGGCTGAGTGATAACTGTTCAGGGCTGAGTGTCTGGTCAGTGGGTTGCAGCACTACCGTCACAGCTAACAGGTGTCTCCTTTCACAGAGGGCCTGTCGTCTCTCACACTCCTCTCCTCCTCTCCTGTATCTCTTTAGAATTAAGGTTTCTCCTCCTCTTTTTATTTACCCTGTCACACATACACACATACTCCTCTTATACTCCTACAATATATTTCTCTCTCTCTAACTCCCTCTCTATTCATTTTGCAGTCTCCATCTGGTGCTAGCTGATATTGTAATCACCCCAACACACATTGTCTTCCCCTCAGACACACACAATGAGCCCTCCTGACGGGGACGGAGATGGAGGGACGGGGGGGTTATTGAATACAAAGATGCTGGGTGATGCTATGTGTGGCCCTGCACTCACAGATTTTTTAATGACCCAGGGTGTAGATAGCAACCCACAGAGTGAAGATGCAGGGTGTAGATAGCAACGCTACAGGGTGAAGATGCATGGTGTAGATAGCTCCTACAGGGTGAAGATTCAGGGTGTAGATAGCAACCTACAGGGTGAAGATTCAGGGTGTAGATAGCAACGCTACAGGGTGAAGATGCATGGTGTAGATAGCAACCTACAGGGTGAAGATTCAGGGTGTAGATAGCAACGCTACAGGGTGAAGATGCATGGTGTAGATAGCAACCTACAGGGTGAAGATGCAGGGTGTAGATAGCAACGCTACAGGGTGAAGATTCAGGGTGTAGATAGCAACGCTACAGGGTGACATGCACAAGAGTGAAGGCAACAGGAACCTGTGTTCGGGGCTAAATGGCTGCCACTGGAACTGACTCCCTTGTCTCCATGGATATTGTCACTGCTGTCAGCAGCATCATCATCTAAGTATAAGGAACAACCTGTCTCCTCTAATACGACCGAATACCTCAAAACATATTGGACAGCTCCTTTACCTTGCGGCAGAACTGTGCCCCTAAACATACCGGTAAAGCGACCAAGGGGGTTTTCAGGGCCTAAAGGTGTATAGTTCTTCATTGGCTGGGGCCTCAGTCAATCATTGACCTGAATCCAATTGAGTTGAACTTAATGAAGACAATGCTGCTGTCAAAAATGCACCAAAACTGATGTTCACTGTCTGGTGACATCTATGGGATGTTCCAAATGGAATGGATTTGGAAACACAATATTGTTTTAGATTTCATTCCAAATGTTGCTTTACAATTAGTTGTCTCAACAATTGTGATTAACAATTGAATTGTCTCTAATAATGGTGAAGCTAAAATATTATTTATTTATTATTTTTCAAACAAATGAAAGTTTTGAATGAATCCCAGGATATATCTTTTTGGATATTTCACTTTTGTGACCCAGATAATGTAATAACACAAGTCCACAGCCTATGAAGTAAACCATGCCTCTTTATTATCGTAAAACATTGTATTTGTATGAACGTAAAATTAACATTACAACATTTATCCTTATCTCATCCTATTTTTTCCAACAGCATCTCCCTATGTCATTTTAGTTGCTATAAACATCGGTGCCAACATGTAACCTTTAAGCTTGAATGCCAAGCCCTACAACTGGCCATACCATCCCTACAGTAAAGCATGGGGGCTGTTATGTTCTGTTGGGGTTGATTGGGCAGGGAGGGAGTGGGATAGACAGAGGGAAATCTGTCTCTGTCATGTCATGTGGTTGTAATAACACTAGCAGGCCCATACCCTACTTCCACCATATAGGCTGACACATCTCTCCAGTGTTAGAATGCATCATTTATTAATTTACTGATCTACCAGGAGGCACATCAGTCAGACTAGACTCTTCTATTATTGGATTCTTCAGCACATTCACTGCCATTTTAATTTAGTTGTATGGATTTTGATGTACAGATGTAAAGGGCAGATAGTGGATTCTGGATGTCTGCAGTGTAGAGAGGGAGCGAGGGGGGGTGTGTGTGCCCCTTTAGATCAATATCAATGCAGACAGAGCAGAGGCCTCACGCATGATTGCTTTGAAAGTTAACGTTTGTCCAGATTGAAAATTACTTTCATAGCTTTCAAGGCAGCGGTTAGCTGAAGTTTGTTGAGGCTTGTTTACTTTTAGTTTCCGCTAGTTGACCATGGGAAACCCATGAAAATTTCTAAACCTGAAGTGAATGTGTGATGTCATATTGCACAGAGACAGTACTTTTTAGAGATGGAGGGGTAGGAAGCCAGGGTAAGAAAGCAAATCATTTCTGCTCAAATTGTGTGACGTCATACATCCTTATATACAGGATTCTGTGCCAAGGTAAACATCTGTTAACAAAGGTAGAATAGCAGGCACTCGAAAGCCTCTAGAGCTTTGCTAAAACCAAAATGGATCCAAATGAAACCTGGCAGCAGTTTAACATTCTCTAGCAAGAATCTTCAAAAACACAGCCAAACACCCCAACACATGCCCACATCCACACACACACACACAACTTAGAAAGTTAGTGTGTATTTTGAGTGGCATTTTCTTCCTTTATACGCCATTGAGTTCGAATTGGCTTAATACTGCATACTTCAAATAGGTTTCTCCAGTGGTTGGCAGGTAGACAGCTTCCTGCCAGCGCCCTGGCAAGAACTATTGTATTGTTTGAGGCCACAGGGGGCCATTTGGGACCCTGGCTTGGTGCTATAGACACGGGCGAAGGACAAAGGGACGACTGACGCCACGTTGAACGGAGAGATTGGGTTGTTGTCAAACCATTAGCAGGTGCCTCGGAGATAATGGACCTGTTTCAATTGTTAGAGACAGTGAGATGGGGGAGTGAAGGGAAGAGAGGCAGGAAGGTGGGGAGAGAGAGGGGCAGAGAGGTGAGAGAGGCAGTGAGAGAGAGGCAGGTAGGTGAGGAGAGAGGCAGGGAGAGAAAGGCAGGGACAGGTAGTGGGGGAATTAGAGGGAGAGAGGAGTCAGGAAGGCTTGTGGGGAGAGGGGAGACTATAGGAGAGCAATTAAAAAAAAAATATGCAGCAAGAAATGAAAGCAGCATTTTGTTTAACTGTTGTTGCATCTATTCTGTGGTTCCATGTTGAATGGGTTGAATGGAACCCCAGCGGCCCTGGTAGAACCCTAGTACAATGTCAAGCCTCACGAGGGCATGGCACTCAATAGAACAGAGATGATGGACACTGCCTCCCACAGTTTTACCACATGACATTAAAAGGCATTCCGCAAACAAGAGAAATATTAACTGCTGAATAGTACTTCAGCCTTTCGATTTATGTCGGTCTCTATCAACTGAGTTCTGTTCAACTCAAGGAGACGTGTTTCACTTCAGAAACATTTGTTTACATTGGAATATAAGAAGTCATTAATATAAATGTACTTAAAAACATGAGCAATCCCCACTCCAGTTTCAGGAGCCATGAAGTGATCTACAGAGCCCTAGCAACAGTCCAGAATGGGGGGCTGCAGACCTGGGGGAAAGGGGGGGGTTGTGGCGGCCACGTCTTCTCCCGGAGGAGAGCAGGACATCAGCACTGAGGAGGACTGGGCCTCCATGGCAGGACTAGGGGTGCCAGGCTGGGTTAGGGTACATGGTGCTCCACCTCTCCACGCACGCTGCCCCCATCGCTCCCCGGGGAATAGTTTGAGGAGGGACACAATAGGGTCCCCCCCGGCCTGCAGCCCCCCCCCCGGCAGGGAGGCGAGGGCCCTCATGGGGAACAGGGGGCCAGGCACCCCTGTAACGAGTTATTCTGTAACGATTTGAGGACAGGACACCAAGTGCAGAGCTGACAGGACAGCGGGTCTAATAACAAAACATGGAACAGCAAAATGGCAGGACCACGGAAGACACACAACACCTCAACAAAGGGCTGAACGGACCTGGACAAACTAAATAGGGAGCAAACAAGACACACGTGGAAGCAATAATGACAAAGGGACAGGCTACATTCAAGAACAGACCCAAACAGGACATCTCTATATATTTCCCAATATCTCTATATTTAACCCCATCTCTGTATATTCAACCCATCTCTACGTATATTTAACCCCATCTCTCTATATATTTAACCCATCTCTATATATATTTAACCACATCTCTGTATATTCATCCCCCTTCTCTATTTGATTCCCCAAATCTCTAAATATTACACCCCATCTCTATATCTTTAACCCCATCTCTATATATTCAACCCCATTTCTATATAATTAACCCCATTTCTATATATTTACCACCATCTATATTCATCACACAGTCAATTGGGAGAGTCAAGACTGCACTAGAATAGAACTGGGGGTCCTGAGGCTAAAGCTTTATCCTTTCTTTCTTTTCTCTAGCACTGGAAAAACCTGAACAAATCAGTTCATTTCAAAGTGGCTTTGTTGGCACCTGAGTTTAAATTGTCAAAGAAACATAACTATGATATAAAAACAAATCACTGACTGTACCAGCAAACACCAGCATGTTGAGACAACAGGCTAGAACAGAGGACAAGGAAATATGGAGGTGATGGAACAGTCTAGAACAGAGGACAAGGAAATACGGCAGTGATGGAACAGTCTAGAACAGAGGAGAAGGAAAAAAAAGCAGTATTGGAACAGTCTAGAACAGAGGAGAAGAATAAATTGCAGTATTGGACGTCTGAAACAGAGAACAAGAAAAGATGACAGTAATGGAACATTCTAGAACAGAGGACAAAAAAGATGGCCGTATTAGAACAGTGAAAAACAGTCTCACAATACCAATAAAATATTATTGGATCTAGGAGCGAGCAATCTATCTCTTTCTTATAAGGTCAGAAATGTCTGAAACAGTTTTAAGGGGTTTTCAGTGTGACAGAAATATCTTCCCCATATGTCATGGTCTCTTTATCAACATCTGGATGTGTTCAGCAGTACCAGAGGTGTCGGAGTGGGAAGCAACAAGCATTTCTTTATAAGGCGAGCGTTCCCAGTTAGCTAGGATGGAATATGGCTGTCCTGCAGTCCAGACATACACATGCTAGTCATTACTTCACATCATTCATAAAATTACTTTTCTGTTTTTCTAACTTTTTCCGTACCTGCAAATCAGTTTTTTCTTATTTCTTCATTTCTCCCTGTTGTGGGGTCAGTATGACTGCCTGTGAGCCTGAATATCTCTGGCAAGACAACACCCTCAAAAACATCTCACCTAGCCACAGCTCCTCTTTACTCTTTCATCTACTCCGCGGTTGCTCCTCTCTCGGCTCATTCCTCCACCTCTATCCACCTCTTTTCTCCTTTCTCCCCTTTTTCTATTGCTCCCTTCCCTTCTGTCATCTCTCTCCCCTCCTTCCTCAATTTTTTTGTATGGTCTTCCCTCCTCTCTCCTGCCGTCTCTACCCATTCCTCTCTCCTCCACCTCCCTCCTCTACACCTTCCTTCATGTTTGACATTGTGGTAGTGTTAAGAATCCCTGTCTAAGGTCTGATGTCTGATTTGGCAGGGTGAAACAAGCTGTTTTAGTAACACTGAGGCATTAGAGGGGACTTCAGGAACATGTTAGTAACATACACTGTGGCACTAGAGGAGACTTCCAGAACGTGTAGATACACGTTGACAGCACATATCTGATGTTAATGGGCTATTTTCTTCTGCACCGTATTGAATTGTCCACATAATAATTCACAGCTGCAGCCCATAATGATGCAGCTGCAATTTGTGTTTGCAAATCTAACTGTCCTCCATCTCCCATCCACACACACACACACACATCCTTGTGCCATATGGGACATGATGAATTATGAGTAGTAAAAGGATTTTTTAGTCTATTAGAAACTGGCACCTCTCTTTCAGTTGATGTTGGATTCAAAGATGACTAAAGTGTAAACACACGTGTTTGCTGTTTGTGTGTGCGCATGTCTGTGTGTGCGCGCGTGTGTGTGTTTGCGCGTTTGTGTGTTTGCGTCCGTGTGTCTCAAGAGATGGCTTTTATCCCTAAACAACTATTTGCTTGTCATTAACATATGAAAAGAAAGGACTTACAGACATCAGACACCCATTAGCCTCTGGTTGGGTTCCAACTAGTCTCTTTCTGAACGGGAGCTGCAGGAATCCAAGGAGGAAGTTTCTGTTCACGCCTCAGTGGCCATGATCCAAAATGTCTAATCATCCAATATCCATCAGATGTCGAAATGAAGTGGGATTCCCGTTACAGGTGGACTGGCGCGACTCTCAGGGCTTTAGTCAAACCTCTCTACCGTCTAAGCCAATGTAACAGCACAGTGTGTCTACAACCGAAAGGGAAAAGCAGGCTATCTGATGTTATTGTTAAAAACGATGTGGCTTGGGCAAAGGCTAGAAAAAACTATTCAAGCTTGAATTCACAGACATTTAATAAATTCATTAATGTGTAAAAACTTTGGAAGGACAAAATGTACTACTATTAAAAATACAATGGCTAACTATAGTAAGAATATTCTGGAAGACAGTGCTGCTACTACAGTTAGTCTCTGTAGTAATGGTCTCTGTAGTGTTGGTCTCTGTAGTGATGGTCTCTGTAGTAATGGTCTCTGTAGTGATGGTCTCTGTAGTGATGGTCTCTGTAGTGTGGGTCTCAGTAGTGATGGTCTCTGTAGAGTTGGTTTCTGTAGTAATGGTCTCTGTAGTGATGGTCTCTGTAGTGATGGTCTCTGTAGTGTGGGTCTCAGTAGTGATGGTCTCTGTAGAGTTGGTTTCTGTAGTATTGGTCTCTATAGTGTTGGTATCTGTAGTGATGGTCTCTATTGTGTTGGTATCTGTAGTGATGGTCTCTGCAGTGTTGGTCTCTGTAGTATTGGTCTCTGTAGTGATGGTCTCTGTAGTGATGGTCTCTGTAGTGTGGGTCTCAGTAGTGATGGTCTCTGCAGTGTTGGTCTCTGTAGTATTGGTCTCTATAGTGTTTGTATCAGTAGTGATGGTCTCTGTAGAGTTGGTTTCTGTAGTATTGGTCTCTATAGTGTTGGTATCTGTAGTGATGGTCTCTATTGTGTTGGTATCTGTAGTGATGGTCTCTG
>JACXGK010010027.1:0-18905 GCA_016801125.1 Novumbra hubbsi
TCCAGAACTGTCTTTAATGATCGGAACATCTAAAGTCCACCCACAGCATTTTGATTTGTTATCTGGGCTTTAACTTGGCCATTCTTTAAACCTTCATTTCTTCTTTTTGACACTTTCTGTTGTAGCTTTTCTTGTGTTTCAGATCTTTGTCCTGTTGTAAGATCCATTTTAATTTAGCTTCAGCTTTTTGATGCACATTCTCTTCAGAATTCTCTAGTATGGTATGGAATTCATGGTTGATTCAGTGGACAAAGCAGCCCAAAAACCTAATACCACACCTCTAAGCTTGGTGTGAGGTTCTTCTGTTGAAAGGCAGTGTTTTGTTTTCCAAGATGTCTGGCATTTTGGCCAAACAACTACACCTTTGATAGATTTGTCCAGAGCACAAAATTCCAGTCATTTTGTTTTTTACCCATAATTTTTTCTTTTTAGTCTCAATAGTCAGTCATGTCTTGATATTCTTTTTTTAGAGCAGACCCTCCTTCCTGACCTCATGTAATCCATGTTTGGGCAGTCACTTTCTGACAGTTTATTCTTGCACTTCGACATTGATTGTGGTGAGAGATAACTATTGATCCTTTGATGTTACCCTGGGGTTCTTAGAGACCTTGATTGGCATTTTTTGGTCAGCTCTTGGAATGTGATGGGATGACCTGTCCTCTGTTGACTTCAATATGTCAAGACCATAAGACTTCCAGACTCATGGGCATCATTAGTCGTTCCTCTGAGGACCTCTGGCTGGTCTTTTGGTATTGGCACTAGAAGACCAATTTGTACTCTTAGATATATGCCTAGAACTGATATTTGTCATAGGCCTAAAATATAATACCAAAGTGATGTTTCCCACAATTTGCCCACTGAAACCATACATTACATTAGAGTTTTTTTTGTTTTTTTTACAGTTGGCTAAGTAAAGTTGCCTTGCCATAAGGTGGTATCTGGTATGGCCCGTTCTGTTATCACTAAAGGAGCCGAAAACATTGAAGATATGGCTTTGGTAGCTACATCAAATTTTGCTTTATTGTTTCAGCACAGTTTGCACCATCAGCAAATCGTCTTCCCGTGTGGCAATGTGCATGTCTGTGTGTCCGTGGGTAGACTTCAGTGAATCTCAAATTTAGTTTGAACTTAAGTTATACACACACACACATATTATACCTAGGAGGACTTTTCTGAGGCAATAATGTATTCCCCCAAAAAAGTTGTGATAGTAAATGATGAGTAAAACTGACCCTAACTCCAAAATCTAAACCAGCCCTTAACTTCTTACCCGAAACGTACTATAGCCTAATTTAAACCAGAATGTTTTTTTCTACTCCAGATTTGTAATTTACACACAATAAATGTACTAGTGACTTTTATAACACAGAATAAAGTCATGGCAGTGTGGTTTGAATAGTCCAAAAGGTTTTTGGAGAGAGACACTCCTGGAGCGCACTCCTCAGCAGGGCAGAGCATTGACCTCCCTAAACCTCTGTTTGACCTCCAGTGCTCCTTCACTTGTCACTGAGTCCAGCCATGCACACACACACATACACACAGGCACTTGCACTTATACTAGACCATGTAACTCATAATACTGTGTGTTCAGAGGTTAGAGGTGAGAAAATGACCCCCCACAGTTTGGACCATATTTGACAGAGACAAGTCTCTGTCAAATATATCTTTGTCTGTTAAACCCATGTGGAACATTGTTGTTTCAGTTTGTTGACAGACATGTTCCTGCTAGTGTTTCTGTTGAAAGCCATCCCAGAATGCACTCCTCCTAACTGTCTTTGTAGATACAGCAACGTTCAGGCAAATACCTCAGGGCCCATATTTAACTTTCCGGTCTCTGTCTCTTTCTATGTATTTATAATTATTACTTGATTTGTTGACTCATTGGAAGAATCTGTAAGTTCTGTCAAGATCTAGTTCCATCAATATATCTCTCGAGAAATCTTTCTTTATCTCTCTGCCCCAATCTCAGTATCTGTCTATCTCTTTATCTCTCTGCTCCATCAGATTCTTTCATTTCAATTTGAAGGAATTATTTGGCCTGATGAACATTTTACTTTGCCAAAGCAGGTGGAAAATTTTGAAAAGATACAATTAAATAATAAATCTTTCTCCTGTTGACATGACGTCTGTAACATGCATGTATAAGCGTGTTTAGGGGTCGTCGGATCCCCGTGGTGCTGTTTAAACAGTGTCTTCCAAACATGTAGTAACACATCGGTCTTGTTCTACTATGTAGAAGGACATCAGTACAAACTCCTGGACATTCTGTTCTACTATGTAGAATGACACCAGAACAAACTGGAAGATGTTTAGTCCGACCATGTTTAAGGACATCAGTACAAACTAGTAGACGTTCTGTTCTTTTATGTAGAATGACACCAGAACAAACCTGGTGTTCACTATCCTATGTTACAGCTGAAGGTGACGTAAGACAATTAACATAAAAATCTCCAAAGCAAATTTGGCATAAAGTCTTGCTCATCTCCATAAACCTGTTGTGTGTAAATGTACTTTGCCGGCATCTCCGCAGACCCCCGCAACAGATTAAATAACTAGGTGGTGGGGTTTCTCTGGAGGCCCATACATGCACATGCGTGTTTGTCAATTTAATTTGGTTGTAGTTAAGACAAATGCTTGAATGTAGGTCACACGGGTTGATTAATTTACCAACCGAGGGTACATTAACCTGTCCCGTTGACTGAAGAACCCCCAAACCCTGTTGTGCTTTGTGAGCGTTCCCACACATCTCTGGCACACTAAGCCCTCATGCAGCAGGCCATTATGATGTCATTTGTCCACGACAACCCCGCCCCACGTTGTGCTGGATTAGCTTCCGGAACTGCAAATGACAATGACTGTCTCAATTTTAGCAGAGGTCTTCTAGATTTCGCTGAACTCTTATGAGAGCAATCTCAGCTAGGCCACCCCCAAACGCCACCATTAGGCCTACTAACTAGGGGATGTACGCTTGAACAGAGTTGCTTTTCAATTTACCAGTGACTTTGAAAGGATGTTTCTTGTTGCTTTTGTCTTTGATTCCCAGACATGAGGATGGAGGGCCTCATGTTTTTTGTGTTAGAGGTAATAAGAGATTGGTGTTTATTTCTCTATCAGCAGGACTCTGGCCGATCAAAGAGTATGATCACATAGACCACAAGTTTCAGACTGAATCAGCATTTGGTATTCTTAACATCCAGTTTATAATAGTACTATAATTGGCCTATAGTGAAACACTGTGTCACTGCCTCATTTAGTGCTGTAAAGGGTGTTTCAATACAACTAACCTAAACATTTAGTTAATTGTTGTTGTCAAAAACAGATTTTATGTTGGACAAATTAAACCTTGTTTAACAGCCAAGACAATCACAGCCAAGACAATGACAACAGGGACGTGCCTGTAGCAAGGCAAAGTGAAGTCTATATGTATTTGGACAGTCAAACAAGTCTTGGCGTTTTGGCTTTCTACTCTGGCGCTTTGGATTTGAAATTATGTAGTAATGATGGGGATGAAATTCAGATTGTTTTAATTTCAGTTTCATCACCAGATGAATCAGTTCGAAATGAAAACACATTTTTTATGTAGTTCCAGTATTTAAGTATGTTGACAATTGACTTCATAGGTGTATCTTATTAGGCAGTTGTTTGCATCATTAATGCAAGAGAGCTGTTAACATATAGTCTTCAATCTAGGTTATGCTTTTGCATTTGATGTCAGTTGCTGTTGTCTGAAATTACAAGGACCAATGAAGTTGCAATGCAAGTTAAGCTGCCCATTATTATTCAGATGAATTATAATAAATGGATCAGAGACATAGCCGACATAACTGAAGAAGAAAGCACAGGGTAGCTCAGTAACATCAAACTAACTGCTAGACAAAGGACCCACGATAGATGCCGAAAGAATGTTAGTTAAATAAGAAACATTAAAGAACAGTCAGACAAATCATGAACAACCTCCGCAAGTAGGGTGGATGTATAAGCCTCTACCATTTGCAGTCTTAGTCTTAACCAGCTGAACGTCAGAGGCTGGACTGCAATGTGCAAACATACTAGTTAGCCAAAAAAAACAGGAACTGAAAATGGTCTCAGTACAGTCCTGGCAGAAAATTGCCCAGGAACTTTGTCACAATGTATGGTGATGTCTAGGGGTTGACAACATCAGGTAGCAATGGAATGTAAAGGAGTTCCCACAAACTAAGAACTAAATGTTATTGGACCCCTTAAATGGGGGAGGGACTGCTATTCGTACATGGTACGTGTAAATAAATAAACTCAAATTAAAGTTGTCTGCACTTAAATCTATTATTATAAGGCTCATACAAATACATTGTGCTGGAGTATTGAACCGAGGTCCCACTACCAAAATGTTGTAGACCGTTGTAGATCAATATGTAGACCGTTTTACATTAGGCAATGTTAGCTCACCCTGGTAATTAGCCTATTATAGCCTAGCGTAGCAGTGTTAGCTCCCATGGTAATTAGCTTATTATTGCCTAGCCTAGCAGTGTTAGCACTCCCTGGTAATTTGTCAAATATAGCCAAGCGTAGCGGTATTAGGTCACTATGGTAAGGAGCCTATTACAACTTAGCATAGCAGTGCTAGCTCCCCCGGTAATTAGCCTATTGTAGCCTAGAGTAGCAGTGTTAGCGCTCCGTGGTAATTAGCCTATTCTACTTTATCGTAGCTATGTTAGCTTGCAATTGGGGGTCTGATCAAGAGACCGTCAAAATAATCCTATAATTGTTATGATCTGTTTCTTGGCATTGAGTGTGTTGCAGTGGGTGGCTGTACAAGAAAAAAATGCTTTAAAATGGGTAGGGGTCTAAGGATTTGTTAATGCTCTTAGTTGGTTCAGCGTGAAATAGCCTAGTGCGAAACACACACACATGTACCCGACACTGAGAAAATAAACTAAGCTAGTGCCTGCAGCCCTTTCCATCGCTTTTCCAGCATAGGAAAGCTCTGCGTGTGTGTTGCCTGCAGACAATCTCTGCAGCTTTCATCAGAACATTCATCAGATTACCTGACAGGATTTGGATTCTGTACTTCTAGGTCCAGTTTAAACCTGGACGGACTGGTAATGGGCCGTGTCCATTTGTTGTTCTGCATGGCTGTACACTGTCTGGGTGGGGATGAAGGAGGGAGGGAGTGCGGGGGTTAGGGAGGGGAAAAATAGAGCATGTTTTAATTCCTTCCCCAGGTTGTTTTTGTTGCAGTGCGGTGTATCCGGTCTGGGCTGAGGTGTGTAGGTCTGTGTGTTTTGTTGTCCCAGGCCATCTCTGCATGTGGGCTGCTCCACTTTCCCTCTATTCTTATCTCTCCACCACGGAGCTCAGACAGGTCTGACTGACTGAGCGGGACATCTGGGTCGTCTTCGGCAACTGGCGATCTCGCCTTTGTGACGATTCAGACTACATCAGTTACCGTGAAAACAAGTTCATTTGAATAACATTAACATAATATGAGAATACAATTGACCTGGAAGGCGTGTAAACTCGCTGACAGGGTTCTTTCGCTGGTAACCCACACGCTCTTAGTCGAGAGTGCTGCTTCTGGTGATAGTGAAAATGATTTGGTCCCACTGTGAAATGTTTAGTTGCTATTTAACAATTATTTCTTGAACTGTTTAGACTAGGGCTGCACTATTTGGATGAAAGATTGTAATGTAATTTGTTGGCCAAATATTGCAACTCCAGTTGCAATTTTCAAACACTATGGTTTAAACAATGTGTATAACCTCGCTTCTAAAATGAGGTCATAGTAATCATAGCCAACAATGTACAAACTGAATAAAAAGGATGTTAATAACATAGCCCATGCTAGCTTAAAGCAGACGTCTTTGCTAGCATTGGGAGCGTGGACTCAAACTAACCATCAAGTATTTGAACAAAAACTATCTAAATAGCCAAGAAACATTTAAACTAAGTCTCACTTAAGGAGAGGGCTATGCCTTACTGAACTAAATGTGGATATATACTAGTTGTTATACACATGGCCTTTTGCAGTAAACCAAGTGCAGACGTGGCTCATATTTTCTTTTCTTCCCTGTTGACCACACACACACACACCTCTGGGGTCATGGTTTCTGTGGCAATTGCTCCCGTAGAAGCTTGTCGCCATGGTTAAATGGAGCCTGTATTTCATTGGTCGACGTGTCGTTACCGTCAACTGCTTTAGCCACCTCTCTCGGCCACGCCTCTGCCGAAGCCATTACCCGGCAAGGACACTTCCCGGCACACACTAAATCACACACGCACTGTCTGTTTTACGAATGCACGCGCGTTCACACTCCCGTATATAAACACACCCTCACTCAGTGCTTGCACACACAGACACACTAGAGTGTGCTGACGGTGACAAGAGAAACAGTGAATTACACCTCTGATGGGGGAGTGATGGGGGAGGAGAAGGGGAGGGAGGTTGTGATAAAGAGATTGCAGTAGCGAGGAAGGCTCATTGTGATTCAGCTGTTGGCCGGGTCACTGTGGTGTGAGAGAGGGCCCGTCCTGTCACCAGGTGTCACAGCTTGCCTATGACGGGTCTGGCCTGGGAAGCCAGGGTTCACTAAGGAATGCCAGCTTTCTCCTTGGAATGCCAGCTTTCACTATTGAAAGCCAGGGTTGCCCTATGAAAAGGTCTGTTTAATGTACTGTAAGTTTGCATTAACTGTACCTCTGGGTGCCTCTGGTTAACAGCATCTGACAACTGACTTAAACGTTAAGAGACTTTCAAATCAGTGTGGTTCCGCCCCCTCTAGAGGATTCGCCTTTTAGAAGTGTCTCCTTGAAACATGCTTTTATTTGTGTGTGTATAATATCAATCCTGATGGAATTCTTGTGGGCCAAAGGCCCTGCGTTTTGATGAGACGCAGGAAGCCACAGACAGCAGCAGAAATGTCTCTGGAAGAGTAGGGAGGTAATGAGTGTGAACGCGGGGTGTAATTGATGTGACAGTGTAGTCTATCTGGGGACTGTGTGTGTGCGTGTGTTCTCTCATCGTTCCGTGCTGTGCTCTAGTAGTCTGTCTGCCGAAACAAAGGCTCTTAGTTCTAACTACTAGATAAGGATCATCACATATCAGCACATACCCCCCCCCCCCAACATCCAGCATTTATTTCTCACTTTCCCAATCTCTTTCTCTCTCATTCCATTTAAGTCATTTCACAGACACTTTCATACATTGCTACTTACAGTAGTTAGGACATCCATTTCCACCCGTGGGAATGGACCCATGCGCTAACCAGGGGCTACACTCCTTTGTCTCCTCCTCTGTCTTTCCCAGCCTTTGTTAATGCCCCGCTGATGCCCTCTGGAATGTTGTGGTAATAGGAGTGGGCACTGGTGCTGCACAAATAATGAATGATATCGGCTACATTTCTGAGATTTGTGTATGTGTCTCTGTGTTTGTGTGTGTAATAGTTGTTACAGAATCGGCAACATTGGGCTTAAATGATATGTCGGGAGACATAGTAGAGACAGGATACATTTTAGAGTTAGGAGACCTGAGACATGGGAGAGACCTGAGACATGGGAGAGACCTGAGACATGGGAGAGACCTGAGACATGGGAGAGACCTGAGACATGGGAGAGACCTGAGACATGGGAGAGACCTGAGACATGGGAGAGACCTGAGACATGGGAGAGACAGGAGGCATGGGAGAGACAGGAGGCATGGGAGAGACAGGAGGCATGGGAGAGACAGGAGGCATGGGAGAGACAGGAGGCATGGGAGAGACAGGAGGGGACGTTTAGGAGACAGAAGATGTTCGACATACAGAAGACATTGGAGAGACAGTAGAGTTAGGAGACAGGAGATGTATTCTGATGCACTGATGTGCTGTGGGAGTGAACTTATTACACACCATGTTAGGCTTCAAAGACCTGCCACACATCCCTATGGACACACACACACAAGACTGTCTCTGTGATGTAGACCCTACGGTTCGTCAGGAGTCTCGCCCACCACCCTGAATTCACAGCGAATCACAAAGGGACATGACTGGGAGTCTTTGGCAGGTGCAGTGAACCAGCCGCCTGTTGTAATAGGCTGATCTCCAAGACACTGTTGCTATCCAGCATACCCTTAGAACCTCTCTATTAAACTGTACACTTCAAAGCACCAGTCATTTAAACATAGGAAGCTAGTATTCAGAATCTCAAAGCACAGATTTTGGAAATAGTTTCCACTCGTCCCAAACTCCCTCGCGTTTCCCAAGAAGACATTTGTTTTGGTATTTCATACCGATGCGGCATGCGCCACGAGCACACCGCTAGCAGCCTTTATGCCATCAGGATGACGGTGCTCTGAGGCCAGTTGCAGTCTATTTGGATAGTCCGTCTGCTTTACAGGTTGTCACGCAAACAACAAACTGTTCATGAGACACCCCTTAATAGTATTAAGGTTAAGCGAAAAGCAGCGTTATATTGTCTTTGGCCTATTCTGTTCATGTATTGTGCTGTGTCTGTCATTATTACTGACCAGAATGGTGTCTTCAGCAGCAACCATAGTTACATTACATGTCAGAGAGAGGAGACACCTGGTTTTGTTCCCTGACGCCAGATGATGATAGTCAAGGAATGCGTCCAAGAAAAACGTGACTATTTTTAGCCAATTCTTCCTCCAAATCAGTGATTTGAATGTGACACAACTAGAAGAGGACTGGCCACCCCTCAGAGTGTGGTTCCTCTCTAGTTTTCTTTTTTTTCAACAAGAGGTTTTCTTAGCCAATGTGGTTCAGACATCATCCTCATCGTTCCCGTTAACTGAAATGTCATCTCCTGGACAGTACGCAGATACATTCACTATCAACTACTACATGACAGGATAACAGGACTGGGTTTTGTTTGAATAAGTTAGTCCACATACACACACCCAAACACACAGAGACACACACAGCAGGTTTTCGTCCTGTGCTGGTGTTGTGGATTAGTGTGTTAAATCCTGACTGGCTGTTAGGATGATTACTGTGATGTCGTGGCCATTCGGGCCACCACTCAGACACCGTGGGAGACCTCGGTTTGCTGTCGTGTTTGTCCTGCTCCTTTCAGGAAAGCACCCTAGGCGTCTTTGGCTGTGTGTGTGCGAATCAGTTTGGCTTCTTCATATCTCCTTCCACAGATGGTACACTCCACTCGTCCAGTCACGGTACACAGCGTTAAGAGGGGAGGTGTTGGCCGGCCAGACTGCGGCACAGATGGCATACGGTCCTGGTGCCGTAGAAGTCTGGAGATTGACCTCCTGGGAGGAGATACTTCCCTTCCTCCTGGAAGAAACACTGATGTCGAAATCAAAACAGGAACCGCCCTGGTTGGTTTTTCCACTGACTCGTCTCACCAGTGCGTCGGGAACGTACATGTTTAGCGGTTCCTGTTTCTGCCGATCGATTTAGGATTTTCTCACTTTCTGTTTGACTGTTAAATTTGTTTAGGAGATTTTGGGTTGTTTCCCTCAAGTCTGCTCTGTCAGTAGGAGAAGATGCAGCCGTGTAAACCACACTCGAGGCAAAGAGTGAGCACCGCCTGCTGTACCTGGGTTTCCAGATCTGTCTATGCTCAGAGTTAACACGAGATCAAATAAACCAAAGTATAGTGAATGAACCAATCATTAACTTAAATTGGGACTCATTCAGTGTGCTGTCTAATGTAATTCCATTTAATGTTGTCTGTTTCTTTCAGTTGTCTATTGTAGGCAAATTCACACATTTTCTTTCAAAATAATGTCTCTGATATCAATCTTTGATTGTCCTGATCAGTCGGGATGTTACCAGTTTCCCTGTTTCAGTCAATTCCCAAGATACTCTGTCTTTGTGTGTATTTAAAGGACACGGCTATCTGACAGCACTGTGGTTGAATAAGGACCGACTGGAGAACAGTTTATAGCCCAGTTTGTTCAAAGGAAACTAACTGGCTTCCTGAATAGCAGAGTAGGTCCACCGAGCAGCTAAATAGGAATTCACCCCTGCTAGGGAACCAACCAGCCCTCCATACCCTGTTCTCCAGTCTCCTCATCACTATTCCTCACCTTTCCCCACCTTTCCTCTCCTTACCCATCCTTACATATTTTTCCTGTCCTCATCTCTGACTTTTCATACCCTGTCCACGTCCTCTGCTGTCCTGCCTTTTAGTGTTGGGTTGATTAGTGTGTTTGCAGTGTTTAGAGTTTGGCCACATGTAAACATCCCTGAGATCTCTATGTTTTCTGGAGTAGGTTTCCGCTCGCAGTGCAGCTTTTGTTGCTCGGGATGCACAGTTTCAATCCATGAATTTGGCGGATGCTAATAATGCTAAATCTAGGCTGGGACAGTGTTGAATAACAGCCTTTTGTGAAAAATGACTCCATGGGGAACAATTCAAGGTGAACGTTATATCACCCAAATATGAATCTACAATAATGTATACCTTCAGAAAAATCCCAAGACCTAAAACATTTCACTTATTTTCTTTAAATCCTGGTCTGTGGTGGAACGCAAGCGCAGTGGGTTAACACTCCTGAATTGTGTCCGGAAAAGAGTTGGCTAACTAGACACCCATTGATGGATGACAAGCAAGTGGTTCCAGAAACCCTAAAGGTGGATGACCTCAGCGTTTGCCCTCTTAACTTCCATGCCACGTTTCCATGCCAATGCCAGATGGCGAAGAATGTCACAAAGAACACAGGGGGACTATTTATTCGGTGTGCCCAGGTTCCCATAGCGTCTTCGCTCTGACCAGGGAGCGAACTTGGTGAGCAAAGTCATCGCTGAGCTGCTGGAGCTGGCCGGTGTGAACAAGTATCGTACATTCCCTGATCTCGTGTTCCGGAATGTCCTACGTGATGAGTTCATGAACGTGACCCGTACGTGAGGTTCATGTCCGATGTCACCTTCAGGCTGCCACGGTCTGTGTCAGTGTGGAAATTGGTGCCCCTGAGTGTCATCTTCTGGGCGTCAGGAGCAGTGCTTCTGTGGAACCTCCCCTGGGTGATGCCATTTCCCGGTTGGACGATGGCAATGCGAATCGTACTGCCTATTGAGTACGAGAGCAGCCCTCCTGTAGTGAGAGAGATGAACCAGGCAAGGACAGCCCTTCTCTGAAGGTCTCTTCCCTGGAAGAGATTTCCTGTGTCCGGTACTGGTATCCCTTCACTCCCCTCCACCAGCTCCCGAGTATCTTCTACCCCTGCTAGCTATCAGTCCGACTGTCCCAAATCCCGGTCGGGGTTCTCACGCAGGCACACGTTCTTGGCTTGGAAGTCTTATCGAGCCTGCGATTTGGTCGATCGACTCCGTGGAGCAGTCAGAAGCACTTAACGGCTGTTAAAGCAATTGGGGCTCCCGTTGTTCTTGTGTGAGTCAAGTTGCTGATTGACGGATCACAAATGGCAATTACCCGGTTTCATTTCCCCCTTTTTTCCTTTCTGTGTCATGCAGAGGCTTGGGTTGCTTTAGGTGTATCTGACACCTGGGCTGTTTGTAGTGACTACAAAAGGCCTATGTACTCCCTGAAACCATGAGTAATGTTTGCACTGGTTTGTCCAACTGTCTTTTTTGGCAGTTGGTGGTGCAAATATATATCTAGGATATGTTTTTGCAATCCAGATATTTGTGTATTTCTAGCTGAATTAGTTTAACAGAGTTAGAATTCAAGTATCAACAACATTTTCATGTTATAGTTTTGCATTTACTGTGGTCACCTTGTTTGCTTAGTATGCCCCCACCCCCCCCCCATTATTTATTTTCTCCTTCTCCCGTTTCCTCTTTCCTGTTTTGCTCGTCAGTGGATGAGTGGAGTGGGGAACGCTGTGCAAGAGCTTTGCCTGTGGAAAAGCTGTCTCCTGTAAGCAGCACAATATATGGATGAGTAGTCTGGCCTTCGAATCATTAATAACAGCGCACGGACTGTCATCCACCGGGCACGCTAAGTCACACCCTTCATGTCCTCAGTGTCGTTCAGTGTCCACACAGTGATTGAAACGCCGTGTATAGAGGCCTGTGTGACCGCCTGCCTGCCTGGCTGCTGATGCTAACGTTCTACCTGCCAAACCCCCCCGTGTATAGAGGCCTGTGTGACCGCCTGCCTGCCTGGCTGCTGATGCTAACGTTCTACCTGCCAAACCCCCCCGTGTTTGGCCGCCGGGAAGTTCAGGCCCGGGGTGTGTTTTTGCAGCCGTCTCAGAACCCGTCTTGTGTTTACTCTTCTTTCTCCTTTTGGAACAGGCTTAATGGGGTGTCTCCTAACCCACATAAAACGGAGGTCACATGCACACACTTCCCCTGTTGATGTGTGTGTGTGTGGCCAGCCCTCTAGAGCAGCCCGAGGAGGCTAGTGGGAGCAGCAGGCTGGGAGCCTCTGTTTGTATGGGGGCTTGGTCAGCACTGTCTTGGGTGACATAACACCGGGACTGTTGAGTCACCCAGTCAGCCAATCACTCAGTCAGTTAGCCAAGGGAGTCAGCCGGCCAGACGATCAGCCAGATAGCCCAGCAAGCCGGTCAGTCAGCCCTAAGTGTCAGCCAGTCACATTTGAACCCCAATCGCAATTGTGACATCTAACGTACATTGCACGTTTCATGCATGCGGTACATCTCAGCCGTTTGTAACGTCCTTTTTATAGTTTATAGTCCTGTGGCTGCTTTCGTTCTACACCCCAAGCCCTTCCTCCTGTCACTTCGGCAGTGCAGAGTGAAGGGTGGGGGGCTGAGAGTGAAAGGGTCATGGAGAGGGTAATGGAGAGGGGGATGGAGAGGGGTAAGTGAGAGTTATGATCCAGTGAGTTAGCTCCTCTGCCCTGTCCTCACATCCCAGGATAGACGGCTCATCACTGGAATGGACACATCAACCAGACTGCGCAGGAGACAGAGCCACAGGAACGTTGCTGAGACATTCAATATTAATCTAGTCAGTTTTAATCTCCTTCAGTCATCCTTACTGTAAGTCTTTGACTAAGGTGGTCCCCTTGTCATGCTGACAACTGAACACTGAGTGGTCTTGACACACATGCACACGCTAATCCTCTCACATACCACTGGGTGTTACCAAGGTAACCGGCGATGATGGCAGTGACAGGTCTCCTCTCCCTTGTCTCCGTTCCTCAACGCTCACTCTTTATACCTGTGTGTGTGTGTGTGTGTGTGTGTGTGTGTGTGTGTGTGTGTGGGTTAAGTGGCTGCTCTCCAATTGCTCCTGTCTAACATGTTCATGTTTGCTGTTACTGCAGAGATCTCTTCATTCATCTTGTCAGGAAACATTTGTTTACATTGACAAAGCTTTTGGAAACTGTGAAAGTTGTCATTTCAAAAAGGAAAAATATTAAAGTAAAAATGATACAAAGGCGTTTTAAGTTCTTATCAAAGTAGTGTTGTAATAATGTGCAAATTGTTCTCAGATAAGGGAAAAGGGACTGAATAGTTGAGTACTGGTGAGGTTTACCCTGTTCATGATCCACTAGCAGCCCTTTTCTTACTGCAGCGGCTAAAAAATCTTGCTACTGGGTTTTATCAACGCACAGATACGGGAGTTTGTCGAAGTTTGATGGGTTTTAAATTCCCTCCCACTCTCTTTTGATTTAGTAGGTTTCATTTCAAGCACAGCTGCTTCTGTGGAGTGACTGAGAGTTCTGGAAGCAGTGAAGGCAGTCTGAGGAAGGCTGCATGTGGGGGAAATGACTGCCAAGTGTGGCCACACGTTACACACACAGAGGTTTTGTCTTTGTAAGATCATTGACTTGTTTCATCAAGTAGACAGTCTTCCCCAACTCATCGGAGCAGAGAAATGGATAAGTCAACGGCTGCAATCGTCTGCCAATAGATTCTCCTCCACATTAACTACAGAAACCTAATCTCATCTTCTCTCTCAGTTTCTACCTCCTCCTCACTTTCTCTCTTTATCAGTAAGAATGTGTGTGTTTCTCCAGTATTAGTGTGGCATGTCTGGAACTAAACGTTTCCACCCCGCTGAAGAATGTTTCTCAACACCGGACGATACTGGACAGGGATACACAACACAACACAGCACAAAGAAACACAACCCAGCACAGAGAAACACAACCCAGCACATGGAAACACAACACTGTACAGGGAAACAACACGGCACAATGACATACAACAATGTACAGGGAAACCCAACACAGCACAAGGAAGCACAACACAGCACAGGAAACACAACACCGTACAGGGAAACACTACATAGCACAGGGAAACACTACATAGCACAGGGAAACACAACACAGCACAGGGAAACACAACACAGCACAGGGAAGCACAACACAGCACAGGGAAGCACACCACAGCACAGGGAAGCACAACACATCACAGGAAACACAACACAAGGAAACACAGCACAGCACAGGGAAGGAAAACACATCACAGGAAACACAACGGAAAGAAAACTCAGGACAACAAAGGACAGGATAACCAGAGGGTCCCCGCTTCTCCCCCTGTCTCCGGGCCAGCCACTCAGATGGCACAGTACTTATTACATATGCCTGAGCAGAAAAATTGTTGGAATGGGGATATCGTCTTTAAATTAAAGCGATCGAGGTCAAAGGGAGACAATGCAGCAGCGTCCCTGGGCAGCTGTAGAAACAGTCCTGGCTCATACTCTCTCCCTACGAGCAAGAACCCCTCTCCCTGGAGCTGTTTTGGTATACCCCCTCCCCTTGTCGTCCCGGCAGTGATCCGATCCTGTTCACTTCCTGTCCCTCCTGTTCTTGTCTTCCTGTGTGTGTGGGATGAATAAGGATTTTCTTCCCTCCTCCCCTGGCTCCCGGCATACGTCGGGAAAAACCTGTTCTTACTCTGTCATTGTGTTCCATGAGATTTGCGAGGACAATAGTATGAGCTCACGTACATAAGAACTGACACCCCACCGCCCAACCACACCATTTTTCCTGTTGCTCTGCAGTATAACCCCCGGGGGACAAAGACAAGGACTTTCTGACAGGAACCCACACAGCACAGTTAGAACCACACCGAGGAACACGCATGTTACCGCGAAACTGACAGAGGAACAGAAGCGCCATTAAGGCCCACACACACACACATGACAGACAAAACCCAGGCAGGCCCATGTCCATTTCCAGGAAGAGGCATGACTAGAGGATCCTAGCAAGTGGTTGAATACCTAGTTAAGTAGAATTTGTATTATTCCATAACATTTCAGTAAAACTGGTTTTGTACCGAGACTGTGTTACAATGTAACTGCCCTTGGTGTTTTTACCACTCTGTGTGCTCAAGGCAACCGGGGTTTTCTTCTAATGATACCCTGCTGTGTCTGCGTTGGAACGTCTGCCGAACATGTTCAGATATGTGTCTGTCTTGTCTCTCTAGCACTTAATAAGAGCAGATACATTTTGTGTGGGGCTTCCAGGAGCTTGATGTGTTGTTGTCATGGAATCATGAAGAGTGACAGGTGGTACAGGAAAAAGTGTCTTTCTGCTGTCCTGGTGTAGCTCTTATCCTGACAGGTCCATGAAGTATGAAAATAACCTTTTATTCATTCTCTACCTGCACAAACCAAGGCCATCCCCAGTCACTTAAGCAGTTGTTCCTGTTCTGTTTGGTCCAATGCAGTCAATTAATAATTCTAAACATGACAAGTTGCTACTTCGCTTTTGAATATTTCATTATATTTCTCGGATCCAAGTGTTTTGATACATATCGCGCAAAGAATTGCTAGAGTAACTTTTTGAAGAAAAATCTGTTTCCAGTTGGGTGGGAGTTTGCTCTACATCTCCGGGTTCAGTAATAATTAGAGCATGACCCTAAGACATTAAACCATTAAACAGAGGTTCAATATCCTTCTGATATTGTCTAACTTCAGATTATGTTTTAAGATGCTTCCAGGTGTGCAATGACTCTACCTAAAATGTACTTTTCATATATTCAGTATTTTTTAAATCGCTTCATAGAGGGCAGTGTAGGAGGATGATGATGAATCCCTAAAACCTGTATATCTTCAAAGAACCTTATGGCTGTGTGAAAGTAGAATGACAGCCTTGCTGTAGGCCTTTCTTGAGACCAGAAGTTACCTCAGTACAATCACAGAATCTCTCTGAGAACTCGCCGATTCTCTCTGAGAATCCTGTTTCTTTCTGAGAACTACATAAGTCTCTCTGAGAACTACATAAGTCTCTCTTTGAACTACATAAGTCTCTCTGAGAACTACATAAGTCTCTCTGAGAACTACATAAGTCTCTCTGAGAACTACATAAGTCTCTCTGAGAACTCCTTGTTTCTCTTAGTGAACTCCATGATTCTTTCTGAGAAATCCCTGATTCTGCCTGACACCTACCCAAGTCTCTCTGAGAACTCCATGATTCTCTCTGAGAACTACACAAGTCTCTGGGCCGATGAGGAACGCAACCGGTTTGATTCAGGAATTGAGAATATTGTGTCTAGACCACATCTCAATTCTGTGTGTCTCTGGGTAAAAAAACTGTCCCTGTTAGTCAGGAGATGCATGGTTAAGGGCATGCCCTCTTTACATTAGTTTAACCCATTACACCACTGTTTTAACCCCACCCTCATCCCTCCACTTCTCCTTCACACCCTGCTACCCACTAGTGTCACATGGTCAGTGTTGAGAGCTGCGGATAAAACCCAAGCCTTTCCAAAGTGTCACGTGCATGGCATTGCATAGAATGGATTAAGGATTTAACTCCTGATGTGTTTCTGTACGACCCCTTCAGGGGAGTTTATACCCTACAATATGTAGACTTGTAATTATTGGCATGTTGGAGAAATTAAACTAATTAGATGAGTTTTGTTAAATGGGTTTCTATGTCTTGGATCGAAACAATGGATTTGGATGTTAAAAGAAAGGGTTGACTAAACACAACACCTATTATTGGTTAATTGCGATGTCCTTTATAGTGAATAATTGACCATTAAGGATTTTACAGAGACTAATAAAGATGTTAACAGTTAATAGAAATGACAGATAATAAAATGTCCAGCTGTTTACTAAGTAAGTAATACTTATCGCTTTTATGTTGCTTTATTCGATTTTTGCTTTATTGCCATTTTTCTGTCATTTTACTTGCGTGGATGTGTTCTATTTTCTATTTTTAAGTTGACTTCATTTTACCTACTACATTGTTTAAAAGTCAATACCCAAACATTTCGCTCTATTTGCACAAACTTCAGATCCAATGTGTGCGACCTAAGACGTAAAGGTTCTTTACTTTGATCATAGTGTTCTTTAGTTTGTAGTGTAATTTACTTTAGAACTGTGGAGAAACCCCTATAATTCTTCAAGTAAAAAGTGGTATTGTCATGAACCATTTGTGTTACTCAAGAACAATATGAACAAATACCCTTTAAAAAATCTATCCCAAAAGGTGATCTGAAAGGTTGTTTGAGGAACCATATAGAGGTTAATTAAAGAACCATTTTAAATTGTTGTAGAAGAACTGATAGGGGTTTCATTGCAAAGAACCCCAGCAATTTGTGTGTGACATTTCCACACAATCCAAAACGAATTGCCTCACAGAAATTACTTATCATGAATGAATGAATGTGTATGTGTTTATTTTTGTCTCAAAGTTGTTCCACTTTACGTTGACACGGAACAACAAAAATGGACTGACATTCTAGGAGAAGGAAACATTGACGAAATCTTACTTTCTTAGGGTAAAATATAAATAGTAACATTCAAAAGAAGGCTTGGCTTGTGCTCTGATGTGCCAAGCCTTGTCAGAGCAAGGTTCATGGCTTGGTTTGTGCTCGTGACGTGCACTGTCAACCGTGGGATCTTATTATGACAGGTGTGTGCCTTTCCAAATCATGTCCAGTCAACTGAATTTAACACAGGTGGACTCCAATCAAATTGTAGAAACATCTCAAGGATGATCATTTAAAAACAGGATGCAACTGAGCTCAAGTTTGAGTCTCATGGCAAAGGCTGTGAATACCTCTGTGCATGTGATTTCTTTAATTTTCCATTTTTATTGAAAACATTGTTTTCATTATGGGGTATTATGTGTACAATTTTGAGGGAAAAATGTTATTGAATCCATTAAAAAAAATATGGCTGAAACATAACAAAATGTGGAAAAAGCGAAGCGCTGTGAATACTTTCCGGATGCACTGTATATGAAGTATTTATGTTGAGAATTACTTCAGTGAGAAAAATCAACCATTACGAATCTGACATTCTCTGGATGTGACTTTGAGCAAAAGTTGTGTTTTATATATGAATGATTTCTTATAATACTTATGTTTCTTTCTGAAAATCGCTTAAACAAAATATGCTAAATCAATGTATTTAAAGTTATGTTTACGCTGATGTTACTGCGGAATTGCCCCTAAACGACCCTTTATTTTTTATTTTCCTCTAGTTCTTCCTTAAGCTTATCTCCATGTTGTCTTCCTTTCTTTCCCTTTTGTCACTCTCCCCACTGATCTCTGCCTGGAAGTGAAGCAGAAATGTGTTGTGCAAATGGTTAGTATATATGAGGCACTGATGTCCCTTCCTGTTGCGTTGTCCGGGTTATTATTGGCATTAGTCTCAGTGTTGGAGCGATACAATGGCGTCTGAGTCATTTCTCGGCACTAAAGATGACAGCCGGTAAGCCAACAATTACTGTAGACAAACTGCAACAGCAGACATAAACATAGACCCATGTAGACACACCGCAACAGCAGACACAAACATAGACCCATGTAGACAAACCACAACAGCAGACATTTACATAGACCCATGTAGACACACCACAACAGCAGACACAAACATAGACCCATGTAGACACACCACAACAGCAGACACAAACATAGACCCATGTAGGCAAACCGCAACAGCAGACATTTACATAGACCCATGTAGACACACCACAACAGCAGACACAAACATAGACTCATGTAGACAAACAACAACAGCAGACATTTACATAGACCCATGTAGACACACCACAACAGCAGACACAAACAT
>JACXGK010010028.1:0-18715 GCA_016801125.1 Novumbra hubbsi
AGGACCCTTGGCACCGGTGGTGCGACGAGCAGGCGCTTTCCCACGGGCTGCCTGTTTACCAGGCCCCAACCCGGGATGCCTGGCTAGCCTGCTCCCTTCCCAGGGAGACAGGCGGGAGCCCGCGGTCAGCGCAGACAGGGACAGATACTGAGACTGTCTGGATCTCCAATCAGATACCAGCCACTCTTCCCATGGAGACGCCACTAGCCCGCCCCCAAAAATTATTTGGGGGGGCCCCTGGGAAGTGGCTGAGCTGGGTGCCGAGGAAACCCATGGATCCTGGGTTAAAGGTGGACTTCTCCACCCCCTGCTGACATCCCAGCCTAGATCATCATATGGAAGATCCCAGTCCTCATATTCCGCTCCTGAATCGTCAGAGGAGAGAGAGTCGGATCCCCAGTCCCCCAACCAGGTGTACTGGTCTCTCCCCCAACGCTGCCCGTCGAATGCCGCTGGTTCCTTAAGGTGGTTTATTCTGTCACGGTGTTGTAGTGCGGCGGAACCATATGCAGACATTTTTCAAAAGGAAAGGTGATTTTAATCCCAAAGACAAACGGTACAAACTACACAAAACTGTACACGTAAAATGAAAGGACTAACTAACATAAAAACGATATACAGAAAACATGTAGAGCATTCGCTTGAAAACAGAATTAAACAGAGACAAAACGTGAGCTGTTGAGACATTCACAAACAATAAACCACACCGGGTGTGGCTGGAAACTGAACCTAAGTAGGCTCCCCAATCAGAGTCAACTGAATGCAGCTGCTCTGACTGGGGAGCCCACAATGGCATGAAGAGGGCTAGAGGCCTCACAAATAGTCTTGCCCTGAAATGGCCAGGGGCTCGCAGCCAGGGCATGACATTTAGAAATATCAAAGAAACCAGAATTTATATCTTTAGAAGGTAGAAATGTACATTGATTGATTGATGTACATGTGATTAATTACACTTTCTTACGAAATACAAAATCTACCAAAAACCTTGCAAAAAAATCTAGACAGCTAAACTGTCACGGCCCAGGGCTAGTTTGGCCGGACTTTCCTTTTTCCACTGTTGTTTTGTTCCCTTTAACTCACCCCAGGCTTACGCATGCCATTTCACGTATACTCACCCACCTAACCATTGTGCACCCCTGCCGGCAATCTCTCATCAGCCCTCTCTATTTAAACCTCTGACTTCCCCTTTTAGTTTGCCAGTTCAACACTGTTTCTTTATGTGTTTTGTGCCCCTTACCTGTTTAGGTACATTTCTGAATATTGTTATTAGTGACTAGTCTTTCTGCTCCCGCAGTTCCATCAGATTGTTTTTTTGTTTGTTTTGTCAATTGGCTACTCGGCTTCCCTAGTGTGTTTGTGCCCTGCCCATCTTCCCCATCCTTCCCTAGTGTGTTTGTGCCCTGCCCGGCCTTCCCCATCCTTCCGTGGTATTTTTCCCCCGTCTTGTAATTTTTTTGGTCCATTGTGCTCTGCGCTTGGGTTCCCTGCCTGACACCTGCCAGTCCTTCCTCGATCCTGACAAAAATTCTATGTGAAATTGTTTATAAAGAAGGTGTGCTTTCTCAATTTAACAAATATAGCTGTAACTTTAAATCAAATCAAGACAAAGCATCTTAAATTTGAGTATACTTTGAGTACACTATTATTCTGGTTATTACAAGGCCAAAATGAAAGTTTACTCCAGCTGTTAACCCATCATAATATAAAAGTAACATACCCAAACACACAAATATTCATGTTCATTGTAATTTAACCTGTCCCTCACAGTCTATGCAACTCTGGTGCTCAAGTTCTGAAGCCACAAGCTGCATTAACAACCGCTCCAACCATACCACACTGAGCCCTAACTTACACTTTCCTGGTTAACACACTGGATCCAAACTATGCCACACAAAACATGTATCTGATGAGGACACATACGTTCAACATTGTAACAAATCATGAAGCCGTGTGAGTGCGTTTCTCTAACCTTTGAGCACCACCTCCAGTTCGTCTCGTAGGATGTCAAAGGTGCTGTATCGGGAGCTGGTCTCTGGAATTATGTTCTTCTTCAACCAGCCTCCACAGGCGTACTCATAAAAGTTTTCACACGGGTCCACATTAGGATCCATGTTCTCTATGAGACGAGACGCTGCACACACATATAAATAGAGCTCATATTCATGTGTGGGCTTGGGTGAGTATGTACAGAGGAAGAAACGATTATTTGCTTTAGTGGGCAAACATACAAAATCAGCAGGTGATATTTTTTTACTCCACTGTATATGCATCAGATATATTTTTTACCTGAACGGGTGCAGTCCGCAGTTGTGCAGATACCATCTTAATGAGGAAAAAACAGGAATCAGTGTTTATACAACACTGCCAATTAAGCACATTCTATGTATTATATTACAGTGTGAAATAAGTTGAAGCAGAGTGGATAACCACACTGAGCTTTTACCTGTAAAGCCTGACATAGTTGGCGCATACATACTTGAAGGGATCATGGACCACTCGCCCATGCACGATGTTGATCCTTGATAGTATTACGTTTAGTTTTGGATCCTGTCACGGCCTGTTCCCTGACATCATCACTTCCAGGTTTTCCTGGTTCTTTTGATTACCTACTGTGTATTTAAATGATGTCCTCTGTTTGTGTGCCAGTTTGTCATGTGTTTCTCGCATGTCTGCTAGTTGCTTCTCTTGTCTATTTGTCTTGTCTACTACGAGTCTTTGTCTGCTTTTGGGTCTAGCACCAGAGCCATTACAAAACTGGATTACAGAGACTAAGTTGGCCATTGTAAAGCAATGATTTAATGGTTTTGCAACTATTTCTCTGTTGGTTTTTATGTCTGTTTGGGGTCATTGTTTTTATTGAAAGATGCAAGCGAAGCCAACCCAAAATTTTCAGGCAGAGCCAACCAGTTTTTGGGCAAAATTATCCTGGTACTTAGTGGAATTTCTTAAGCCATTGACTGTAATGAGCCCCTGGCCTAGTTGTAAAACAGCCTCAAAGCATCAATGATCCACCACCATATGTTACTGTGGGTATCCAGAGCTTTGCATCATATGAAGTTCTATTTTCTGGCTATATTTGCTGATGATGTGCATGGCCAAATAGTAATTTTTTCTCCCATCTGACCATAATACATAGTTCTAAATAATTAACCATGTTTCCGAAAAAGGGACGTTTCAAAAAATACAAATAAAAACACAATGCAATGATGTGCTACTCATTAAAAAACGATATAGAATTAAATGCCAGCAACACATTTCAAAAATGTGGGAACAGGGGCATGTTTACCACTTTGTTGCAAAGTCGTAGTCTGGATGGCAGCACATGTTGCTCCAAAGCCTGTTTATATTGTTCAGCATTATCAATGGTGCCTTCACAGATGTGCACCCATGCCATGTGCACGAATGCACCCTCATACCATCACAGATGCTGGCTTTTGAACGGTGTGCTGAAAACAAGCTGGATGGTCCCTCTTCAGTCTAAAGAACGGGGTATCCATGATTCCCCCCCAAAAAAACATTATTTGTCAGAGCACAGGACAGTTTTCTACTTCGCCTTAGTCCATCGTAAATGAACTCTAGCCCAAAGATGGCAGTTAATGATCTTGTTTTTTATATGTTTTTTTCTTTGCGAGGTGGTTAGAATTTTAATCTGCATTTCAGCTACATACTGTGTTCACAAACAATAGTTTTCAGAAGTGTTCCTGAGCACTTACAGTGAATTCCACTAAAGAATTCTGCCCATTTTAAATCTATCCAATTTTGGTTTTCGGCCATTTTGCGTAGAGACATTTGTCTGGATTATTTTAAGAAAACAGTGTTGTATTAGACTTAGTTGGACTATCATTTGTTTTTTAAGAAAACTATGACTCAAAACAGATCTCCAGGTTGTGTAAGGTCTATTCGACCACGACAGAGATTGATGAAGTGCTGTTCCAGATGACCTGGCCTTCACAATCACCTGGCGTGAACCCAATTCAGATGGTTTGGTATGAGTAGGACTGCAGAGAGAATGAAATGCAGCCAGCAAGTGCTTAGCATATGTCTATTTCAAGACTCTATATACCTTGATTTGCATTTTACTCAGTGTATTTGATCCCTTATCAATCAGATGTCTGGCTCCCAGGTGTCTTTAATACAGGTAATGAGCTGAGATTAGGAGCACTCTCTTAAAGGGAGTGGCAGCTTGTTACCTGTATAAAAGACACCTGTCCACAAAAGCAATCAATCAATCAGATTCCAAACTCTCCACCATGGCCAAGACCAAAGAGCTGTCCAAGGATGTCAGGGACAAGATTGTAGACCTATACTAGGCTGGAATGGGCTACAAAACAATCGACAAGCAGCTTGGTGAGAAGTTTACAACAGTTGGTCCGATTATTCGCAAATGAAAGAAACACAACATTTCTGTCAATCTTCCTCGGTCTGGGGCCCCTTGCAAGATCTCACCTCGTGGAGTTTCAATTAACATGAGAAAGGTGAGGAATCAGCCCAGAACTACACGAGAGGATCAATGATCTAAAGGCAGCTGGGACCAAGAAAACAATTGGTAACACACTACGCCGTGAAGGACTGAAATCCTGGTCCCCCTGCTCAAGAAAGCACATGTACAGGCCCGTCTGAAGTTTGCCAATGAACATCTGAATGATTCAGAGGAGAACTGGGTGAATGTGTTGTGGTCAGATGAGACCAAAATGTAGTTCTTTGGAATCAACTCAACTCGCCATGTTTGGAAGAAGAGGAATGCTGCCTATGACCCCAGGAACACCATCCCCACTGTTAAACATAGAGCTGGAAATATTATGCTTAGGGGTGTTTTTCTACTAAGGTGACAGGACAACTTCACCACTTCAATGGGAGAATTGATGGGGCCATGCATCGTCAAATCTTGGGTGAGAACCTCCTACCCTCAGCCAGGGCATTGAAAATGGGTCGTGGATAGGTATTCCGAAACTCACGGTCAAGGCAACATAGGAGTGGCTCAAGAAGATGCACATTAGGTTCCTGGAGTCGTCTAGCCAATCTCCAGTCCTTAATCTGTGGAGGAAGCTGAAGGCTAGAGTTGCCAAACGTCAGCCTCAAAATCTTATTGACTTGGACAGGATCTGCAAAGAGGAGTGGGACAAAATCCCTCCTGAGATGTGTACAAACCTGGTGGCCAACAACAAGAAATGTCTGATCTACTAAGTAATGTTTTGCAAAGTGGTCAAATACTTATTTCACTGAGTGAAATGCAAATAAATTTATAACTTATTTGAAATATGTTTTTCTGGATTTTGTTGCTGTTTGTCTCTCACTGTTCAAATAGACCTACCATGAAAATTATAGACTGATCATTTCTTTGTCAGTAGGCAAATGTACAAAATCAGCAGGGGATCAAAAATGTTTTCCTCCACTGTATATAGAAAATATATATACACACAAGGAACACATAAGCAGAGATTTTGGATGATCAACAAATAAATATTTACATTTTGTGCAACTCAATCATTTTGGATCACCTTTCTGTGGCTAATTTCTGGTTTGAATTCCACAAAATTATCAACCCGAACATGAACAACCATAGGCCCCAACAGGTGCAGAGTATCCTGTGTCGACCCAGCTTTGTGTTTGCATCTTGCCTGGTGTGTCTGTTTAGACATCTATCCGCTAATGTTCTGTAATCAGGTAGGTAATTGCACACATTTCACCTGCCACCTGTATTCCACTAAAGGAAACAGTACTTGGTGGCTAAACAGTAGCTGTCTCAAAGGGCTTTAAAGATATTAACCGTAGCTAAAAGAAAGTCATTAACTCTGTTGATTTGTTTCATTTAGTCTATGTACATTGCTTTTATGATAACAGTCAAACTAGAACCATTGACTGACTCCATATTTCAGTGGCAAAATAAAGGCGCCCTTCAGAACCCAGGTACTTTTAAGTGCCCAGGCACTGTCAATCATTAATGAGAAACAAACTCTTCATTGGTTTCACACACTTTCAAAGTTGTAATCGTCTTTGGGTCAAAGCCATATAATGCCACTATTTGGTGATCCATTTAGTCAATGTCATGGATTAGTGAACATATGTCATCTCTTGAAATAAACTATGTTCAACACTGAAAACAGTAGCCTAGTTCTATTATGTTCACAGGACATGTTTCCTTGTTCCTAAAATTTGAACTGAACTTAGCCATAGCTGATAATAAATATGAGTGCTCAACCTCCCTTGGTCTAAGTGCTGTAGACCTACTGCCTTGGTGTCTAGATCTGTCATAACATAATATCTTGAACAGTTAGGACCAAAGTGCTAGAGACATGAGTTGCTGAAGGACTAAAATATAACTAGCAATGAAGACCTTCGCACACATGGCAATTACTCAGCCTCTGCATCCATGGGTCAGTGACTGTACCTTTGTACAGGCCATTTCAGAAATGCACTCAAGGCTGCTTTATTAACATTGTGAAAATCTAGCTATTATTCAAGTGGATATCAGAATTAGACCAGTATGCTTCAAAGCTCTTTTGTCTTTAACAAAATTGCAACTTTTGCAACAAGTGGCTAAAAACCCTGTAATGCCTCTGTAAGTGTACAAGATCTAAAATAGTTCAACCATAAACATAGCCAACTCATCTTTGAGCACATCTAAGTAACACTAACATTCTGAAGATGGCTAAATGAATTTTAAACAACTTTTAAAGTTGTTTGTTATGTCTGATCGACTGACTGTCTAACCTTAACCCTAGCTAATTGATACATTTCTAGCCCAAAGGTTCTCCACTCACCACTGTTTGTCTTCTGCGTGGCAAAGAGGACGATGAGAACAACTATGATGATGAAGAGTAGGGAGACAATAGTGATCAGGCTGATCTCTAGCGAGGTCCAACGAGGCTTTTTAGCCGACTTAGGGGGGGCTGTTTCCACCATGCTAAAAGTTCCTTCAGCGGCTGGCTGTAACGACTCACCTTGAAGAGATGGGAGAGGGGAAGAAAGAAGAGGCAGGTGTCACAAATGTATTATACATAAAAAAACAAAAACAAAAAACTCTCCACAATGGCACAATAATGAGAGAAGTGTAAAATGAGAATGAGAAATTAAGTCAAATAAAAACATAACATAACAAATGGTGTCATTCAAGGAAGGCACACACCAATCAATAAGTGAAAAAAAACAATAAGCCTTTAAAAGTAGAAAATAGAAGCAGAGTTTGCTCTCTTTCTGAGTTGTTGTTAACTCTTCAGAAAATGTCAGCAATGTGCAAGAGGCAAGTGGATGACTCTTCCTCAACAGGCAATTAATCCTTGATCCCTGCTCATTGAGTACACACACACCCTCATACACACAGTCACGCACACTCACACAAACACTCAATCACACACATACATATATACTTGTTGAAGCTGTTGCGGTGACCTGACTCTGCAGAACGAGAGAACATGAACAGGGGACAAAGTCTCTCTGCCTCCATCTAAACCTTCACTGACAAAAACACACAAACAGAATACACTTTTTGCATCATTAGTGACTCAAGGAAACTGGATATCCACGTGATGTTCTTTTAAGGTATCATTGCTAATATGTGGTTAATATTTGCACCTTCAGATAGTGAAAGGGATAATATGAAGTGGATTCTTTGTTAGGGTACAATATTGTTTTGTCATCAATCTCCACAAAATACTTTATTAAGTCAATTTAGAAGAACATTCCTAAATATTTTTTACATTAAAAGGAAAATATAATATAATAAAATTACAGTAAATTGCAACTTGCTTATTGGGTAAGTCTCTAAAAGCTATGTACATCTGATTTGTATATCTGATTTGTACATCTTTGGACTTAATAAAAGACCACTGCACATTTGGATACGTTTTAGTGAGGAACCGAAGGGTTCAATTTGCAGTCGTCTGTTAAATACTGTTCCTCACTCAAACCTTTTTTGGAAAAGAAAGAAAAAAGTGCTGTGTTCTCTTAATTCTTTCAAGAGCTGTAATTGCAGTTACAATAGAATAATTCTTCATTGTTAAATGTTATTTACGATTAAACATCCTGTACAAGTGTGTATTCACACATTTTGCTTAAAATTTTGAAAAAAAGGTGTAATCAAGCAACAAAAAACCTGCATAAGCTAATTTCCCATGCTTATTACCTGGCTGCAACATTTTCTTCAAACAATCTAGTGTTGACCAGTCGCTAAGATGGACCAGCCATTTGCCTTGGTCCCAAGAATGAGTTATGTATTGTTTACTGTTATCCTTTCATTAATTTTATAAATATCCAAGATGCATATAATAAACATGTTTAAGATGCCTTATTCAGCATTTCAGATTTAAGAAAATCTGAAAATTACCTTTAAATTTAATTTAATGTTAAAAAAAGTGTCTCTGGCAGTGTCAGTACTGACTATATCCCCAATGCCATGATTGCAAGTCGACATTCGGGAAGTCCGTAAACATGTACAGCCGTGGCCAAAGGTTTTGAGAATGACACACAAACTTATTTTCACAAAGTGAAATGTACAATGTCAAATAATTGCAAAGTCCCTCTTGGCCATGAAAATGAACTTAAGCCCCCCAAAAACATTTCCAATGCATTTCAGACCTGCCACAAAAGGACCAACTGACATAATGTCTGTGATCCTCTCGTTAACACATGTGAGAATGTTGACAAGGACAAGTCTGGAGATCACTCTGTCATGCTAATTGAGTTAGGATTACAGTCTGGAAGCTTTAAAAGGAGGGTGAGGCTTGAAATCATGTTTATTCCTCTGTTAACCATGGTTACCTGCAAGGAAACATGTGCAGTCATCATTGCTTTGCACAAAAATGGGTTTCACAGGCAAAAATATTGCTGCTAGTAAGATTGCACCTCAATCTACCATTTATCGGATTATCAAGATCTGCAAGGAGAGAGGTTCAATTGTTGTGAAGAAGGCTTTGGGTCACCCAAGAAAGTCCAGCAAGCGCCAGGACTGTCTCCTGAAGTTGATTCATCTGCGGAAGCGGTGCACCACCAGTGCAGAGCTTGCTCAGGAATGGCCGCAGGCAGGTGTGAGGGCATCTGCACTCACAGTGAGGGGAAGACTTTTGGAGGATGGCTTGGTGTCAAGAAGGGCAGCAAAGAAGCCAATTCCCTCCAGGAAAAACATCAGGGACAGAATGATATTCTACAAAAGGTGCAAGGATTGGACTGCTGAGGACTGGGTTAAAGTCATTTTCTCGTTTGAGAAATAGTTTGGGGCATCCAGGAAAACGCTTGTCCAGAGAAGAAAAGGTCCTGTGTCATGGCAAAAGTAAAGCATCTTGAGACCATTCAGGCGAGGGGTTGCTTCTCAATTTTGCTTAAGAACACAGCCATTAATATAGAACCAAAACAGCCTCCAAGAATAATTTCTCACAACCATCCAAGAACAGTTTGGTGACAAACAACACCTTTTTCAACATGATGGAGCACCTTGCCATAAGGCAAAAGTGGTAACTAATTGTTTCAGGGATCAAAACATCGGAATGTTGGGTCTATGACCAGGAATTTCCCCAGACCTTAATCCCAATGGAACTTGTGGTCACTCCTCAGGAGGTGTACAAACAAAACCCCACAAATTCTGACAAACTCTAAGCACTGATTATGTAAGAATGGACTGCCATCAGTCAGGATGTGGCCCAGAAGTTAATTGATAGCATTTCAGGCAATTGCAGAGGTCTTGAAGAAGGGTCAACACTGCAAATATTGACTCTTTGCATGTACTTAATGTAATTGTCAATAATTGCCTTTGACACTTGTAAATAAACTTCAGTATACCATGGTAACATCCGACAAAAAGATCTAAAACATTGCAGCAGCAAACGTTATGTAAACCATTATTTGTGCCATTCTCAACACTTTTTGGCCATGGTTGTACTTACTTAAAGGTGTGAGGTGAACGCAGATGACAATTTTTGTTTGGGTTCAGGTACAGAGCACTCAAAAAATATATAAATATATATGCAACCTGAGACTCAAACAAAACTCTGATTTGGAATTCATCAGATGACAGTTGAACAGTTGAAGTTTATATGAATGGTGATGCAAAGTTTCCTACAACTACTACCTTTCAACTTGACAAGTAGACATTAGACACCATTTTTTTCTAGTTGGCTGGATAGTTAAGGAAAGCTTTGTGTTACTAGCCAATTATTTGATGTACAAAATAATGTCATATTCTCATTATGTTTTAGGAAGGTTGCTTAAGAGACAATAAGCTAACATAGCTTTGTTTTGTGTCCAAGCGGACACTCCTTAATTCCATTTCCTTCTGGTAAATATTATAACAACCTTGTGTTCTCTGCAAAAGATAAAAAAGTTCAAACATGCATATTATTTATTATTATTATTATTATGCCATCCCGAGATGTGCCGTCTCTGCAGGCATCAATGCTACATTGGAATTCACACCTATTCCATTATTTTAGTCAGCCTTAAAGCCTGGAGAGGCATCTGTCACTTCTGCTAGATTCTTGCAGATTTTTTGTTTTTGTTAACATAGGCCATAGACCACATAGATTTACCCACACAGAAAAACAAATAAGTTGATTCAGAGTGATCAAAATTATTCTGTTAAAAAAGAAAGAAGCTGATAGCATTAGGCTCAAGTACGTGGAGGAATGGGGGTCACTGCAGGGCAGGGTGTTCAGAAAGGAGATTTGGAAACAGAAAGAGAGGAAAAAAGAGAGAGAGCGGGTGAGGAACAATAGATTTGTGCCTGACACATGAAAAATTAACTTAACTGTCACGACTCCTGACTGCCAAGTAAACCTGTTTAACTTTGGTTGGTCATTTGTTACACAAGAACACACATTTCTTGTATCCTTTTGTAGACCAACAGCATATTTATTTTTCCAACCCGAATCTTAACAATAAACATAACCTAACAAGAATCCTAACATAAACTTCAACAACATAACATCTATGTCTAAAGATATTCCAACAATAAAGACGTAAATTCTAACCTAACAATTGTAAGTTTTACCTTAAACCTAACAACAAGTTTCTGAGCACTTTGTGTTCCCAACATGTATTTTTAAAACAGGATCACACAAACACACAAAGTCTTCCTGTTGTCACCAAATATAATCTCTTTCCTGTGTGAGCAATTCATAATCCTGCCTTGCATTTCAAGTCAGCCAGCAGGTTTACAGCAGACCCACTTGAGTTGTTGTTGGTTTTTCCAGGTTCTAATTGGGAGGTTCTGATCTGATCGATCTAACCAGTTAAAATTTGAATAGTAAATTCAACATTTTGCCATATATAAACGTTACTTCACAGAACTAGCATGATAGCGGAGCAGAAACAGCGCCACAGACAGTTCCACAACCAGGCAATTCCAGATGATGGTGTAGCAATGTTAGCCAGCATCTGCGGCCTATTGCCAACTTTAGACAAGTATCCAGGTATGTGAACTGGTAACATACAGTGGAATAAAACATTATTTGAGCCACGCTGATTTTGTACGTTCGCCCACTGACAAAGAAAATATCAGTCTATAATGTTAGTGGTAGGTTTATTTGAAAAGTGAGGGACAGAAAATCAAACAAAAAAATCCAGAGAAACACATTTAAAAAAAATTATACATTGATTTGCATCTTACTCTGTGAAAGAGGTATTTCATCCCCTACCAATCAACAAGATATCTGGCTCCCAGGTGTATTTTTTGGAGGTAACAAGCTGAGATAAGGAGTACTTTCTTAAAGGGTGTGCTCCTAATCTCAGCTTGTTATTTGTATAAAAGACACCTGTCCACTGAAGCAATCAGATTCAAACTCTTCACCATGGCCAAGACCAAAGAGTTGTCCAAGGATTTCAGGGACAAGATTTTAGACCTACACAAGGCTGTAATGGGCTACAAGACCATCGCCAAGCCGCTTGATGAGAAGTTTACAGTTGGTGTGATTATTCACAAATGGAAGAAACACAAATACTGTCAATCTCCCTCGGTCTGGGGCTCCATGCAGGATCTCACCTCGTGGAGTTTCAATGATCATGAGAACGGTGAGGAATCAACCCAGAACTACATGGGAGGATCTTGTCAATGATCTAAAGGCAGCTGGGACCATAGTCACCAAGAAAACAACTGGTAACACTACACCGTGAAAGACTGAAATCCAACTTCACCCCATCAAAGGGATGGTGAATGGGGCAATGAACCGTCAAATCTTGGGTGAGAACCTCCTTCCCTCAGCCAGGGCATTTAAAATGGGTCGTGGATGGGTTTTCCATCATGACAATGACCCAAAACACATGGCCAAAGCAACAAAGGAGTGGCTCAAGAGGGAAGCAAAATAAATACGTACTGTGCCAGTAATGGTAAAGTACAATACTTTGGGACATACTGTCATAAAATTCAGTCTAGAAATGAATCCTCTTTATTGCAGATTAAAGTCAAACCAAGTAAGCAAACTAATCCTCTTCCCAACTGCTGAGGACTGTGGGCAATGTTAAAAAAGCCAGAATGGTAGTACACCATAAAGGATTGTCTGGAGATAGTAAACCATTTGAGCACTTTAGGCATCCTATTTTCAACGCCTTATAGTTTTTGGCAATACAAATGTTAATCTAACATGCTGTATAATATGTATAGTATGCAAACAGAGGTTTAGCCCTACTCTCGCACATACAAGCTGGAGGTAGCTAAATTCCTACTATTTAAATGGTTGTTCTAGTTAAGCTTTCATTATATTAGCCCAATACTTGGGTCAAAAATTATGATATTGCGATAAAATATATTTGAAAATACATTATTTGTGGGATTTCCATTTCTGTCAGCTCACTTGAATAATATTTAGTCATGTGATCTATTTGCTAGCAGTTGCAGTTTGAACTAAAATTGAAAACTAACAAGTATGTGAACAAAAAACTTATGGGCGAAGATTTTCAGGCAGAAAGTATATTTTTACTGGGAATAAACCTTTTAACAATCTACATTGTTGCAGTCATAACTGCAAATTGTTAAAATAGTACAGCTATTAAAATAAACGTCAACGAATATTGATGCTAGATTTGTCAAAACTTGAATATAATTATTCTTTTTTATGTATTGTTATATTAAAATGCTATTTCCAATAGCATCGCTGGAAAAGTTACATTTAAGTTAAGTTACTTATGCTGGACCCGTTAGCATTATTGCTATACCGCGACAAGGATGTGAACCCCTTGCCACCGTGATACAGTTCACTGCAGCCCAGCAAATTAGATCAATGCCCATGGTTTTATTTTAACGGGAGTTCCCATTTAAAACTCTGTGTTCATTTAATACTGGATAATTAGCTGTGCATTACTCTTTATAAGCAGATGAGGCTCCATTTACTCAGATTTTTATTATTTTCTTTAGTCAGATCAGCTTTGTAAGATATCTTGCGAAAAGATTGTTAAATACACAAGTGATCAGGAAAAGTTTACGAATTTGAGGGATTTTGAAGAATTAGGATGCCTGTCATAAAAGCTGCATTTAAACAAAGAGGTGTTTTTTGGTCATAACTCTGAATTGGTCTTTTAACCAATCAAATTGTATTTAAAATCTGTTTTCCTGTTTAAATTCAGCATGAACACATATGTATTTATGTAACACAATTGATAACGACAGTAAAGTGTATATACTACATCAAAAGCCTTTCTGAGAGTAGATTGCTCCGTAGAACTGTGGTTTTCCAAATGACCACAGTGCTGAGAAGAAGGTCATGATTTTCTACTGTTATCTGGAACATGCATATTAGTTACAGGTTCAATAAGTCCAACTTTAACAGATGTTGAGACTTCTGGGTGGCACTTGTAGTATCTCACTCTCACTCTTTCTCTCTCACATACACACAGTCACACACAACATCTAACATATATTGTCTCGCAACCCATGTGCAGTCATCAATTGAAATGTTTGAGAAAACCTGTTGTGCTTAAGATAGTCCGATAGTCATTGTGTTTCTGTAGGGTGATATTTATTTTGATGAGAGTAAAATCTGCCTGATATTTTTTCTATTATTAATGACGCTACTAAACCATTCCTCTGTTACCGTTATTTTGAGTAATAATTACTTTTCATAGACTTTGAGATGAAGTTAGAGTTACAAATCTATTTAAGAGTAATTGTATTGGGGTTAACCAACACACAGACTTGTGAAATGTCTTTTACTAATGAATCTGTAAAATCCCTATCTGTCTGAGAGCTCACAAACCACTTCAAAATGAAACTCATTGTTTTCAGTGTAACCACTAACAAAACGCTACATAACTGTAAACAGTAACTGTAGACTGTAAACCTTCAAAATGTAAGTTTACACATGTAAGATGTAGGCCTAGTTATAGTAACAGTGAAACTGTATGAGTGACAATGAATATTTCCACACACACAACAAGATAGTTATATATACATATTTAGACAGAACCGTCCCAAACACAATCAACACAAGTTCTGAAATCAAAAATGATAAATATATAAAGATATGGGTATACATTAGATAAATTAGAAGTGAGTAGTGAACGCACACAAGCGACGGTATGAATTATCTAACTGTTGCACATCAAGCAGTACCAAAACTCAGTAGGATGGCTCGATTACCAACCGGTGCATGCAGAATGAAGTCACTTGACACACTCACGCACAATCAGTTACACACGGACTAAGAATCACAGAGAGTAGACATCGAAATGAATAGAAATTCTGACTTTAGCATGCCTATCCGACTTACCAAGTGTCTCGGGAAATTTTCGGTCGATGATATATATGGGCATCACATCAACCAATCAAACGTCCATCCGATGCGCGGAGAGAATACGATGGAATTCGATATTAGTGAGAGTAGGCTCTGTTTTCCTGCCTGTCCGTGGTTTTCGTGGGTTTTAAGCCAAAGCCTCCTCTCTTCCTTTGACTGCACTGAAAAGCACAAGCGCGTATCTCGCCTACCTGTTAACGCCACCAGCTAACAACATACACTGACCAAGCCAGAGTATAAGTTATTTTATTTTTGTAATATTCGGTCTACATTCAACGGACGCGTGAGCGGGAAATGTGAGATAAATCAACTAAAATCGTCCGGTTTCCTTCGGCATATAAACCTGTGACCTGGAATTTATAGTCCAGTGAAGTTCCCCGTTACCGGTGACTGATCCGTTTACGCTCTATGAGACGGCGTTTTGAAAAGCTCCTGTCAACGTTTCTCGAACTGCGATCAAGCAGAGGAGAAGCACGCCACCAGTCGCTCCTAAATAGCTGTGGGGATCGTATAGGCTGGCTACCTTATAGGCTACTTTTCGTTTCACTAATTGTGACTCTTGTCTGAATTATTAAGTGGAAAGTGATAACCCTAACATTACATGCTGCATAGTTAACACATGTCCTCACCAAAGTGCATGGACGTTTTGTTCCTCTGTGACAATGTTTTAATTGTAGATTCCACAGAATTTATAATCTTATGGATGGTCAGATGAATAAACAAACTAATGATGTCACCAAATGTGCTTTGAGTGGATATAGAACATACAGTACGTGTAACTATTGGAACCACTGCGCAGTGAAAGAGATTTTATTTAAGTGATTCAACAATTACTAAAAAAATATCCTGTTACTGTCGTTTGAATAATTCAAGATTGTATTATTTTGATTGTAAATATAGCAGTTATTTGGAGCAATATAGAATACTATTTCTCACCTCCAAATGTTAGTTGTTTAATTATGGCTTTGCCTCATAACAATAAATCCTTAGCAGATCCAGGAGAGCCAAAGATCAAGACATGTTTCCACCATAGAACACTCTTAAACAAAATCAATTTTCCTGAGCAATGGTTCCATTCAATAAACACACTGTATGGTCTATCTACACTCAAAGGAACATTCGGTGACCTCAGCAGTCTGTTTATTTATCTCACCACTCAGGAGATAATTAACCTACTGTATACATGTTTTAAATATTGCCATTTTCTGGCTTGCAAATCATAATAAAATTGCAAATTACAAAACAAATGTGGTCTTCAATTAATTTCTTAAAAATGATAAAAACTTTAACTGTAGTTGAGTGTTTTTTTTAAGAACAGCATTATAGAAAGGTCACCTTTATGAACATCTGTGCTATTGTTTCAGTATGCGGAGTGTTTGCCAGCCCAAACGTGGAAGACTGTAATTCCATGTGAGTTGCCATAGGCTTTTTGGTGGCCTGCCTGACTAGTGTTCTCCCCACTTAGACACTTTGTTTTTGAGGATGGCCTGTTCTAGATATATTCACAGAAGTCTCATATTCTCAACAATTCTCAATAATTGATTTCAGTGTGATCCGGGGGGATATTCAGGGCCTTGGAAATATTCTTATATTCTACCACAGATTGGTGTTTTTACATTATTCCAGATTAGCTGATGTTTCCTTTTGTTACACATTGTACTACTTATGTGTCCTCCCGTCAACAGGTGTATTTAACCTGAAATGTATGTGAAATATCTTATCTGCATGCAGATGGAATCCATTTAACTAATTACAAGCAATTAAAGACATTGGTAGAACCACAGCTAATGCAAGTGGGTCATAGCCAAGGGAGCAAATACTTCTGCAATTCATTATTTTCATATTGTAATCAATTTTAAGCAGATTTTATTCTTCACGTTGACACTAAGATCCTTTTTGATCAGTGGCAAAAACTTACACATTTTGATATCATGTTGTTATACAATACAATATGGAATAATCCAAAGGTGATGAATAATTTTCAGAGACACTATGTGTGTGCATACCTCACAACTAAAACATAATGTAAATACTTTCCCCCAATCTTCTTTGCAGAACGGTTTAAGCTCAAACTGCAAAAGGATCAGAATTGAAATCGGAGCTCTTGGGTTGATAAAAAAAAAGTTCTCCCAGTTGTTGTCTGTTGGACAGTTATAGGAATTGTGTTATTGAGGTTATTTCAGCCAAAGGGGCAATGCCGGCTATTAAGGCACAGTGTGTCCTAACCTTTTTCTCAGTGGGAAATTGCATGTTTTTAAATCTTTTTTTAAATAAATGATATTGCAGTTTAAATTATATTGTTCAATTATATCACCTTTATCTATCGAAATTGTGTGAATTAAGACAAAATATTGATTTGTCCATATTTCTTAAAAAAGAACAAAATATTTCATGGGGTGTCCTAATTTTTTCACATGACTGTAAATGTTGTTAGTCATTTTGAATTTGTGTGGGATCCCAGAACCATGTATTTTATAATACCCTTGCCCTTGTAAAATCTGCAGTTGTATAGATAATCAGATAACCAGCCGGAAAACCTGAAGAGCGAGCAACAACAGAATCTTCAAATTGCTAGAGCCGGTCTTGCAGAATACTAATTATGTCCAATAATATCCAAAGTTCAACAAACGGTCATGTCACACCAATTGACTTTGAGCAAACAAGTGAGGTTGCATGAGGGTAATAGTTTTGACACAAGGATGTAAGCAAGAGGGAGTATTTATAATGGTGGTAAATTGAAAAAGAAAATGACCAATACACTTTCTTTTCAGGGGTTAACAAAATGCTCCTTTTTTAGTAAAATGGGGATGTGGTTAGAGAAATGTAACCACAATGAAATGAACGCTCATAAAGCAGTGTATGACCATCCATAATATTAAACATACAGTGCCTTGAGAACTCAGACACTTTTATTTTCTCCAAATGTCATTGTGTTATGGATTTAATTTGTAATTGACTACTGTTAGGGTTGCGAATGTTCAAATCTGGTATTTGAGACAGAAAAGGTCTGACTAGGAAATCTTGGCAACAATCCCGTTTTATTAATAACATCTTGAATTTAATAGTGATTTTGGTAGTAAATGTAATTTTCGTATATACGGGTTCACTGTCATTTCCACGCAGGGATAGAACAGAGAACTGATTGGGGCTTCCTGTTGTTCTTCTTTCATAGTCTTAGACAGAGATAGTTCCGACCACCGGGTTGGCCTGTCCAAGACGAGGGCGTGTGTGGTTTAGACTTACACACCCTATCGCTGGCGCTCAGGCTGGACCCAGCCTCTAGGCGCTTGTCCGTCCTTGCGTTGGTCCTGGGCAGATATACTATCTTAACTGTCTCCAAAACAGGCCCCACATCCTTGTCCTTGGCTTCTGTGGAGTGGTTATGAGTTTCTCTGTATTTTTCCACTGCAGTATTATATAGTGACACCCAAGCTTACTGCTCAAACTAGATTTGCACAAAAATGTTAAAAGGTTAAATCAACCCATCCCTCATACTACATTTATTTATTTTAATTGTTGCAATTAATCTAAACTCATTAACCCATGACAAAGCAGGAGAAAAAACAGAATCTGATCCAAAGTATTATTACCCTCTATAGAAATGTCTTTGGCAAAGATCCCAACTTTGAGTCTTCTTGGGGTATGCCTCTACCAGCACACCTGCAAATAATTTTTCAAGCATGCGTTTATGCAAATGGGTGGGTAAACCATGCACATAAGGGAACTTCTTCTTAAAAGTAGATTAGTCAATGTGGAATGTGTGAATATGTTTAAAAGAATAATTAAAAGATGTTTTGATTTTATTGCTGTCACGGTTCCGCCCTGACCTGACTCTGTTTCTGGTCCTGCCACCCCCTCTAGTGGCCTATGGCCACGGTACACACCTCTGTCACCAAGCACCACCGTCATCAAGCACACTGCCAACTACGCACACCTGTCCCTCATCATCTATCAGCGCTCCTATTTAAGTTCCTGGTTTTCACTGCCCAGTTGCCAGTTCAAAC
>JACXGK010010029.1:0-18721 GCA_016801125.1 Novumbra hubbsi
GTCCAGTTTCTGGTTCATCAGTATTCCTACTACAATTGCAACATGAAGACAAAAAAACACTCCAAGCAACTCAGAGAAAAGATAATCTAAAAGTATAAGTCAGGAAATGGCTACAAAAAGATTTCCAACTCACTGGACATCCCACGGAGTTCAGTTAAATCCATCATAAAGAAATGGAAGGAGTATGGCACTTGTTGAAATGGCAAAGTGGAAAAGAAAATGCCAGTGTTGAAACAATCTCAAATGGAAATCTTGCCTGGAATTTGCCCAATAGCATGTGGGAGACTCCAAGTTCAATTGGAAGAAGGTTCTTTGGTGTGATGAGACAATTTTTTTTATTTTTGGCCATCAGACTAGACGCTATGTTTGGCGAACACCAAACACTGCACATCACCACAAACACACCATCTCCACCGTGAAGCATGGTGGTGGTGGCAGCATCATGCACTGGGGATGCTTCTCAGCAGCAGGCCTTGGAAAGCTTGTAAAGGTAGAACATGAATGCAGAAATATATTGCCAAATCCTGGAGGATAATCTGACTCAGTCTGCAAGAGAACTACGACTTGGGAGAAGATTTATGTTCCAGCAAGACAACGACCCTAAGCATACAGCAAAAGCTACACAGAAATTGTTCAAAGACAACTAGGTGAACGTTCTGGAATGGCCAAGTTAAAGTCTAGATCTAAATCCAATCAAGAATTTGTGGCTGGACTTGAAAAGAGCTGTTCACACCCGATCCTCGAGCAACCTGACAGAGCTTAAGCTGTTTCGCAAGTAAGAATGGAACAAAATTGCAGGGTCCAGATGTGCCAGCCTGATGGAGAAATATCCCCACTATTGTTCATGTGCTTTAATTGTTTCCTATTAATGGTTTTAATACTTTGAAAATTTTGATATTGACACAGGCATTGTAGGAAGTCAGATAGCTAGCTGATTACGGCCACACAAAATAAAGAAGCACAGCTACACAAAACAATACAATTTAAAAGGTTTATTCTTCTCGTATGTACCTGTGTAAAGGCAGATAACGTCAGTGGTCACAACAGTAACATTCACTTTCAATCAATTCAATCTGAACAAATATACAGCATAAAATGCACATCAAAAAAGTCAAGTATAAAACAAGGTAGAAGACCTCCAGGGTTCTACATTCAGATCACTGGTGTGCCTAACTTAAAAAAAAAAAAAAAACATTTTAGTGAGCAATATTTCTTCATATGGCTCTATAAAATCTTCAAATTTGTCGGTTGTAAAAATTGAAAACCTACAAAATGTGATGCTCTAAAACAACATTAATGTGGAACCACATCAGAAAGCACTCAAGATTTAGGGGAAATATTGGACATGTGTACACACTTCAAAGGCCCAACGGATTAACACAAATAGTCCTAAAATAATTTTGCCACGTAGGCATAAGTCTTTGCATGGATTCAACTGAACTGCTCTGTATATTATGAGGTACTCGGTAGGAAAAAGATCAAACCAAACCTAATCATTACAACAATTATTGAGGTGATTCGTTTATGCCACTGCTAACCCAAACGCTAACCCAGATGGCCCAGTTAAGTATTGAAGAGCATCCGCTGCAATAGCCTCACTTTAGTGCCCAGGACGGAACTAGTTCACTGTGGCCCTTCCAGAAAAATGTCTCACATATTTTAAACTGAAACATTGGTTTCATGTTCTTTTAGACCAGTGGGTAGCTGGCTGCCGTGGCGATGCCACAGTGGTTGTTAATGTCTTTGGCGATGTAGACGTAGCCACCGTCTCCCCAATTGCTGCTCCAACTGAGGATAAGACAAACAAAACAATGTGTCATCTAATTTGTTCACATTATACATTGCAATTTACCAACGTTATTGACAACCTGATTACCCACAGACCAAAGATCAACACTTAATAGAAATAAAGGCATTGGTATTGTCAAGAGGACTATTCTCTGATTAGTAAATAGGCCATTCTTGCAGGTGACGAGCAACACATGAAACCTCCCAGGAAGAATCTCTAATTTGTACCTGTTCTTGACGATCCAGAATTTTTTGCCAGTCACATCCTTTCCTTTGAAACCGTATCCCACCACCAGAACTCCGTGGTCAAGCAGGTCACTGCTGCAATCCTTCTCATAGTAGATCCCTGTAACATCATTAGAGGGCTAAGTTGCAGGGTTTACATCAGAGAATAGTATTAAAAGTACCCTATGGTGAAGTTTAGTAGTTATTTGAATGTAATTACATGTTTGCTTGTAACTAGTTAACTTGTAGCCATTTACTAGCCATTTCATATTGAATTCAACATATGAAAGAAAACACATTTGCGAGTATTAACTTCAGTTTGAATAGGATGTTAGACAAAGGATGTGAGGAGCTAATCAAATAAACACACACTTTAAGTTGTACAGCACATTTCTAGTCACCTGACTGGTAGAACTGTAAGGACTCGTGACTGGCGTCAATGGCCACAGAGACAGGGCCAACAGCAGCCACCGCATTCATCAGCGCCACCTCCTGGCCGCTGGGAATGTCCATAAAGCCAGTGTCATTGGCGGCACTGAAGTCCCGTCGGTAGCGGCAAGGACCCTCCTAAATAGCCAATGTCAGTGAGGAAAAACATCCAAGAGTTTAGCAATATTGTCATCCCAGAACAACGTAGAGGTAGAAAAGAAATGTAGACGTGGAAAAAGCATAGATGGAGAAATATTTCAGACAGGTCAGTCAGACTGGCAGGCAGAATAGAACTGAAAAGGATTTTAAACCGACCATATTGCATATGAGCTCGGATGACCTGTAAAAGCAGGGATCAGGCTAAATTAGCAGCGGCCTTCTTGTTAAAACTAAACCAAAAGCTGGGCCGTACCTCGCCCACATATGGGTAGGAGTCCTCCGTGTCTATGCCTTGGTTCTCTTGTATATACTGGAAAGCCTGGTCCATGAGACCCCCGTTACAGCCCTGGTTTCCCTGGGGCCATGAGCAGTCCACAAGGTTCTGTTCACTCAGAGACACCAGCTTGCCAGTCTTCCTGAAATGCTGGCCCTCTAAGGCTCCGGTACTGCTGAACGCCCAGCACGACCCACATGAACCCTGAAGGGCAGAGATTGTCAAACATGTCATGAATGCCTCACCTTGGCGATTACAGGGACATGTGTGTTAGCATTAGCAACACAATAGCAACAAACATGTATTCATCCATATGCGCTAGGTAGCACCTGGCTAACGGCTCCTAATATCCTCTGCGGAAGGACTGTGACTCGGGTCTCACCTGGTCCTTGACGGGGGTGACGTAGCCCTTCTCTCTCCAATCCACAGATGCGGGGGGCTGCAGGAAGTTGGGCGCCATGAACAGCGAGGGCACGCGTGTCTTCACAGTGGTGCGCTTGTACCCATTCATCAGCTGGCGGAACTCCTTGTTGGTCTATAGAGGAATGAATGTAGAGACGTAATGTCTTCCCTGAGCAGACGGGTTTTACCAGGGTACTATCGGAATGGGATGATTTTGATAACTGTATTGTATGTCTTTAGATTTGTTTTTAGCTCTTGAACTACATACAGACGTGGTCTCAGGATCTGTTCCCCTTTCTTTATAAGGCACTGATGAAAGAAACCGAACCCCTGCGTCTAATACAATGCTGCTTCCTACGTCAAACCAGCCACCTGTGTCTAGGATTTCGTAATGAAATGTTTCCAAATTTTACACTGTATGTGCTCTAGTCTAGCCAATGTACGGCACAACATCTGAAATATTAAGCTTCAGCCAAATGGGTTTTGGACGAGGAGCCTGAAGCACGCCTCCTGTTCCACAGTCATATCACAGCTTTGAGCTTCTTCTCACCATGTCACTGAAGTGGTTCATGCCCAGACGGTAAGAGTGTTTGCCTATGGAGTGCTGAAGATTATGCAGCTCAATCTTGTTCATGTTCCTCTCCCAAACCATCCTCCTCCAAACCTCCTCGCTCTGAAACAACAAGTGAAACACCATCAGAGAGGAGATACGCAATCCTAAACCGCCACAGAGCCATTTCTGAAAGACATGCAGTAATGAACAAAGACCCAAGTTTACATGTCATTCCCGGCGGTGTGTATGTCAGTGCATCAATTGGGGCCCCTACTTGCGCTCAAACACCCACCTTATTGTAGTGCTTCTTATGAAAGCCCTTCCACATCTCCCAGTCACCATCCAACCACTGGTTTGACATAGGGGCCGCATGCACCGCAACCAGACCCAGGGCCAACACTGCCAAGATCAATGACGTCATGACCCAAACAGCTGTGTAGAGGTGGAGGACAGAGGCATCAGTCAGCTTTGTATGGTGGAGAAGCAATGTGTCACACCCCTCAGGATTGCCCCAGGACAGCCCTGAGCCACTTGGTAGACTGATATGAGGGTTTTTATATATATCTAGAACCCACAGGGGAGGATAACACATGAGCCACACACGGTGTTCTATCTAAGAAGAACAGATCATTTTTTATATAATTTCATCAGGACAGTCATAATCCTTCAGAAATCAATCAGGTCATTTTGCATTTATACTTGAAGACAATTTACCGTTTTTAGCATTTCATGTTACAGTTACAGGGCTCCGTGAAGCTCAGTTGGTAGAAAATTGCCGTTGCAATTCAAAGATTGTGTGTTCAATTCCAACGGGGGCCCAGCATGGACATTACATGCAGTCTGGACTGGAAGCCGCATTGTATTAAATTAAGCTTCTGCTAAAATATACAATTAAATGCTAAAATATATTTTGCGTCTATGCGGAGGTATGCTCCTTGTTCTTGCTAACTTTACTGCATTCTGGTTTCTAACGTTTGGGCGATCGAGCATATGCCGGGATCCGGCAGATCAAACGCCGTTAAATGGGCAAAGTCAAAGAGGAAATTGAAAAACATATTGAATCTGCCGTCATCAACTTTTCTATAGAATTAACGGTTTCTATTGCAGCAACCAATTTAAACGTGAACATCCCGAGACTTTCAAGAAACATTTCATTACAAGTTCCATTTGTGACAACAAAACAGCCATCTTTTAGTTAGACAATAAACAATTTTAAACGAACGTTTCACTATCCATTTTAAGTTGTAGGATAATACTTATACATCCATATACCCATTCAATTAAATGTTGGTTACAGCCCTCAGAAAGCTACATATTCAGAAACAGTAGCTTATGTATGATCTGCATTTAATGTAACGTTTATAACTATCGCCCAATGCAAAGGATAATGTACACACAACCACATAGACCTTGAGCAGTACTTACCTCTCAGTAAAAGTATGAAGATTTCTGTACTGGACCTGTAGAAACAGCACTTGACTTTATATCAACCAGGTAACGTGATGTATAGTAGGGGCGGGATGTGATTCGTTAAAAGTAGTCAGTATGTCACACAACAGAGGGTGTGATTGGATTAAAAAGGACCTTAAGAATACGCAGGTCCCGCCCCTAGTAAATATCCCTGTTCGCGAAGCAGGCCCAGGTTATCGTGTGTCTTATCCTATACATCAGCGGCTCTTCACCGGAACTTGATGAAACATTTTGGGAGATGTTTGATCAGTTGATTAAGGTTTGCGTCATGGGGGTAGACGCGGGAACTAATGAATCACAAATAATGAGGTTTATCATCAAGTAATTTTTGTCAACATTATTTTCTTGTGGGTTAGGGTTACTTCGGTGGTGTAGTTGTCTCACCATGGGCCGAGGCAGAGGATATTTGATACAGCAAAGACAATTACAACCATGTTTGTTGAATAGTGCATGTTCATGTGTTAACACCTGCTGACCTACTTTAACATCCACAAAAAAGGCCTGAAATATAGGTAGACATGCCCAGATGAGTGTGGTTTATCCAGACATGTTGAGGTGCATGCTTAGTGAGAATGAGAATTAAACAAGGTTGCTTTGAAAGGCTACATCCAAAACACCCAAACAAATGCCACACATAAACCAAGCAAATTGTTCTGTGAAGCACAAAGCACACATTTGACTCAAATTATAGATTAATACAAAAGCCAAGGTTTGAAAAACAAATGAGTAAAGACACAGATAAGTATATTTAATGCAAACATCTACTGAGAGTGTCATTGCATTCTTCAGATAATGATTGATTTTTGTGTGGCAATGTCATGAAAGGTCTGATAGGCTTAAGCAGAGTTTCCCAAACTCGTTAATGTTGATACCTAGCTTGCACCGTTTTTCTTTTTCTCCTTTACCTTAACCTAAAACTACAGAAAAATATGAATGTTTATTGATAATTCATTGTTTTTAATCAGATGAACAGTGCCTAGGCAAACTTTAAAATGTGCACCCGTTGGGGGTTTTAAGATTTGGATCCTTGGTCTTACATCACTCCACCAAACGACCACTTTAAAATGTATTGTTATTGAAAATGTCTTCAGAGTCAACTGGAAGGACACAAGAAGAAAGCAAATGTATCATGAAAGCCCAATCACTCAATCTACACATTTACCATAGAAAAGAGGGCGGTCAGCTGATTGTCACACGCATTTAGCCAGAGAGAGACGAAATTACAAAAAGAATGATCTCCTATTTTCATGACGACCTCCACTAAAGCAAAACCATCAGAAACTCTGTGATCAATACATTAAAGAGGCATAACTCTTAAGTTGCCTTAATCATTTTGCTATAAAGCGTACTGCCTATTACTCTAAAATAGGCTCCATACTTAATATACTTTATAGCTAAAATGCTGATCAGTACCGGAAAGCTTAAATCCTGAAAAAGTCCCAAAATGTATGTGGTAACGGTCCTTCGATGATACAATTATTTACATTGTCTTTGTTAATTAGATAAGGTTTGATTATTTTATGATAACCTGTTTCACGTCTGATGGAACAAAAAACATAACAAAAATATATGAGTATATTAGAGTAATGGAAGGGAGCAATATTGGAAGAGTACAGTGAAGCTTGTGATTCAGACACTTGTTATGAAACCCTGTAACTGTTAGTCTCAATGGAGACATTTTAATTGATTCATTGGAAAGGTTTGTCTCTGACGTTGGATAGGGCACCACTAGATTTTCATAGCAGCCTCAGGTAAAAAGAACTAACAAGTAAAGCTACAAACCAATATTTAATGTCCATATAAGTGAGATTGTCCTTGCACTCTTTAGATAATAACACGTTTCTTGTGTGACATCCTACTGTCTCTTACTGTCTGATAGGCTTAAGATGTTAATTAACATAATGAAACCTTATCATTCAGTCGATTATTCTGTATAGGATTGAGTGCTGGAGCAAACCCCAATATGTTTTCCCCCTTTTTGGGCCGTGTTTGGGAAAGATTGGCTTAAATATTGACCCGTAACAGTGGTTGGTATAAATCATCACCACATGGAATGAGCTAGAAGGAATTATTTCTGTCATTTGCATGACCTGATGAAGATCCGTTTGGGTTCGAGACGCTGTCAAAAATGTCTGTTTTATTCAATTTGTTTGTTGGAATATTATCAGAGTAGCAGACATTCTGTCATAAACCAACTAGATCACAAGCCAGAGAAAACCGATGATGAATACATTTAACAGGTCTAATTATTTAGTTATAGAACATGCAGTCAGTCATTCTAAATAAGACAAAACAACAACTTTCTGGTTAATTAGTCTCTGCTGTTAGATAATTTGGAGAAATAATTTAAATAATATTCATTGTTAGAAAGGTTACATCATGAAAGACTTAAAACATATATGGAAACTGCACATTTCTGCTTTGATGATTAAATGATTTAAGTTGTCTGCATTAGTTAGATGCAGAAGCATGATTGTTTGATAGCCTGCTGTGTCAAAAACATACTGATAAAAATGTTTTGAAATTGCAGAAATGTTTTTGCCTGAAGTAATAATTACAATACACAATGAGCAGTATTAGAAGAGTAAAATGAAGCAAGAGAAACAGTTATTCCAACAAATGTTATGAAACCGTTTAACTGAGTGGAAAAGCATTGAATTTGAATTGATTTGTTTTAAAGGTTTGTTTGTCTCTGACATTGGATAGGACACACACACTGGATTTACATAGTTGTCTGATGTGGTTAGTGATAGGGGGTACACACACTTTAGATAAAGTGGTCTCTCTAAGAGGACTACTTCATTACTGTGTCTCTACAAATTACAGCGAATGATTATTGATTCAGAGGGGATTCTCTCTTATAACACAACTAGTGTGGCATTGATGATCACAATTACAGAGAATTGCGGTACAAAGCATTAGTAGACATTATGAATAGACATTATTCACAGGTTCCATTTGAAAAGCTGCCAGAATGTATGTTATATGACCACGGCTAAGGTTCTTAAATGCATTCAGTTAGCATTTAAAAAGGAGCCATACCGACTGCATTTCTTAATTAAGTTGATTTTCTGTTACATAATAGCCTTTTCTTGCTTATGTAAACCATGTTTTTAACACAATTATAACATAAAAAATACATATTTGGTCATACCCGGGTTATATACAGCTTATACCATGCCAAACAACATTCTAGGCAGAGGGGTGATAGTATGGTTTAGATAGCGACTTGTTTTTCATTGCCTTTCTTGTATTTTCTTTTGTTGCCCACTAGAGGGAAACCTCTAACAGTTAGTTAAAGAGCTGACTCCGATGTTTAAACAAAGCCTACAATGAATACAATTCTAGGCTATGTCCATGCACCAGATGCAAGCTTAGGCAACCCTGAACAATCCTAACTTGACATTGTATAAAAATAAAACCTCTTATTTTGTCGTTGGTAATAAATCTCGGTGTTGACGTTACAAGGTAATTTTGAAAGAAGCAGAACTTCTTCCTCCCTCGACCAGTCCTGTCTTCTCAAATTAACATGAGCTGAAACACACTCTTCCATGAACACACACACGTGTCCACACTCGCATACATCCATCAAAAGGCATTGTGCTTTAATGACTTGCTGTAAAACCCAGAACTCTGTCGATATCCTTTTTTTATGTGGGCTACTGTCTCAAGACAATCTTTCGGCAAAAGATGAGAGAATTAGAATAAGTAAAAGCCACCCCCGTTTGACGTACAGTTAACACTACTTGCCCAAACATCCTGTTGGCTGGTTTTCCTCTGTGAATATGCGTTCACTATGTGAGCAAAGATCAAATGAAGTGGCCTTGCTCAAGGCAGGTTTTGAGGTTTGTCTGAGTATAAGCTCTGCGTTACTGGAACCTTCATTTCTGACTGTGAGGCCATGCAGCCAGATGGAAGAGGAGTCTGCCTGGCTTGTTGGCCCCCTTTACTCTCCCCTTTGCCTCCCACCCTCCCCCGTCGCCGGCTCTCAGGTCCTTCGCCAGGCCTCTGCCTTTCTCTGCACTCGCCTGATTGTCTTTGGCACAGGCGGAAACACACTAACGCACAGCCACACACAGAAAAAACAGGCACATTTGTGTGGTGAAATGTTAGCATCGCGGCTGTGCTAATGGGCCATAAATACTGACACAGAAACAATCCACTGTTAGTCCAGCAGTCATTTATTGGCATATCATCTGGGCCGGTCATTATCATAGTTCTAGTTCACAGAACGCTGGGGCTTTGAAAGCCTTTGCTCTTACGTCTAAACTGTAGGAAGGGCAGCCGCTCAGGGTCAACTGAGCAAAAATGGCCCATTCAGTCCCAAAATCATCTAGATTCACAGCCTGATACGGGACTGCTGGGGCTTGAGAGCTTTAGTGCAAATTTCCGGTATGTTTCTGTGTGTGCCTCTGTGTGTGTGTGTGTGACTTATGTCGACACACATATAGAGCCTCACATGCATGTTCATGTAATTGTAATGATTGATGGCTGTTGTTATGATGTCATATCTGAGTTTGGTTCAGTGGAAACTTGGCATTTCAGCACAAATGCTCCTCTGAGAACCTTTTATTTTTTTCATGGCGCCTTTTATTTTATTCTTGGCCACTGATAAAAGTCCCTTGATGTCAAATCTCGGTATGTGATTCATATGAAACTTGAATAATGATGAGAATGAACAGCAGATGGCTGTGCGTAGACGGCCTGGAAGTCGCACTCTGCAGAAGGCCAGAAGAGACCTTTCAACTTGACGTGAAATACTGACAGATAAAAAAGCTCTAGCGCATCAATAAAGAATCCCAATTCAATTAATCATTATAGGTTGCAATATTTAGTTTCTGCGGAGTACAGCTCAGCACAGCCGCTTTCATCTCCCCTCACTGCCATCTGTGTGTGTGTGTGTGTGGGGGGGGGATTTGTTTATTTACTCTGATTCCCATTAGCTACAGCAGAAGCAGCTACTCTTCCCGAGGCCTTTTCTATCAGATGTGGATGTTACTGTAAATGACATTTCGCCACGTGCTCTGTTGATGTCTATTGTGTTGTTTGTGTAATCATTACCGCAAAGTGTTCCTGTTGTCTTAACGGCACCGGCACCGTTTACACGTCCACTCGGGAGGATTTGGTGTTACTTCTTCAGAGGTGGACTGTTGTCTAGGAGCAGAGGGTTGGAACAGGATCCGTGTCTGATCTAGAACCTGCTGTAAACACGTTGGCGAGGGGGTAGGTCGTTTGGCACAGCCTCAGATTTACATCTGTGTAAAGAATGATCAGGATGATCACTTTGCACGGTTGTTTGATTCATCTAATTACGATTCCCAGGAAACCTGACCGCAGTTTCCCAGACAATTCGTTATCTTCTACTTTACCTGTTCTCTGAATGGCCAGCTGGCTTGCCTAGACCTCAGAGACTTGGTGCCGTGCGGTCCGAGTCCGGCCTAGTGTAAGCCAAATGTGTGGACAGCGTCAAAAGCTTTGGCCGTGAGGTAGATCTCTCACTTTCGGGGAACCCGGAGTCTCATGCAGGGTTCAACCTGGAATCGCAACAGCCAGGTCCAATCTCACCCATGTTTACTTAAGCACACCAGTTGTATGAAGAGCCATCCTGTTGAGTGGCCTACATTGTTCTTTTCAGTCATTTAGCAGGCACTCGTATCCAGAGCAATTTACAATAAGTGCATTCCTCTTAATGTCTAGTTATGTGTTTTTCCTGTTGACGTTGCACAAACTTTGTTATTGATTTCATAGAATGTGGATGAGCTTGGCCCTCATCTTTCCTGTTGCGCTGGGGATAATATGAGGTTACATCTCAAGTGGTTCATGTTGGCTTGTGATTAATTCAATCCAAAGGCATTGTACTGTGTATTCCAGTAAAAACAGTAACATGTCCCCAGTGGGATGAAACAATGGAAGTGGAAGGAAAAGAGAGGGAGGGAATGAAGTGTTTCGGACTGTGGAAATTGTTTGACTTTTCTTTTCGTAATAGTATTCTTTTGCTGCTCCAAGGAGCTGGCAAGAGTTTTGTTCATCTCAGTAGGAATTCAGAGCTTATTATTGAGGTCAAACTCCTCTCTGGAATGTTCCCAAAACATCTACAAACGCAGCCACGGCAATAATACTCTGCTCAGAATATTAAGGGAACACTTACATCACACATCAGGTCTCAATGAACAAAATATATTAAAGATCAGAATCCTTACTGTGCATTACTGTGTAATTCGTTGAGAACAAAATGATATACCAACGGCCAATGGCTGCATGCTCTCTCGACAACGTCTGGGCATGAGCCGGATGAGACAACTGACAGTGTCCTGGGGGATCTCCTCCCAGACCTGGATCTGGGCATCAGCTCATGGACAACCTCCTGGACAGTCTGTGGTGGTACTTGGCGCCTCCTAATGCACCGATACAGAACATTCCAGAGGTTCTCAATTGGATTCAGGTCTGAGGAACTTGAGGGCCAGTCAATGTCATCAATGCCTTTGTCATCCAGGAACTGCCTACACACTCTGGCCACATGAGGCACCCAGGGCCCAGTCTTGAATGTTTCTGTCACTACTGGTTGCCCGAGGCAGTACTTGCATCCCATTTAGCCTGCACAGGCGATCCAGCTCCTCCGGGATGGCACATCCATACCTACCATTGCAACTGGGCCTCCAAGAGCCATCATTAGATCTAACGCTGGTACAGGGGCACAAGAATCATTCAGGAAGGTTAAGGAGAAAGCAATTGTCTGTGGCCACCACTTGCAATACATTCCCTTTTTGGTGGTTGTCTTGCTGTTGCATCTCCAATGCACCTGTTGTCACTTTTTGCTGGTGACATTGATTCATAATCACTTATACTCTCTGGAAAGATGAATATCCCTAAAGTTGAATTGACTTGGTGTTAAACTGTGATAATTAACGGGTTAAATGAACCCATTGGAACCAACTCATCACCAGAACGCAGGTGGCTTAGTCTGAAACAGAGCCCGACTCCCAGTGCATTTCTTTAGACATGGGTCTACATGACATAAGTCTCCCAGTGCATTTCTTTAGACAAGAATCCACATGACAGAAGTCATGTAGGACAAAGGTCATATTTGGTCCGGCACTTTCTACCTCAGGCTGCGCTCCTGTTTGGAACAACCGCGGCGTTGGTGTGGCTGGTAGCGAGGCTCTGAGTCGGCGTGACCGATCGCATCCCCCTATCCTGTTCCCCCTCCCGGCACCCCTCCCTCAGTGGGGGGACAATAGGCCATTCAGACACAGCTCAGCTTTGTCACTGGTGATTGGCAGGGAGGCGGCTAAGGCCTGGCTGCGTGGGAACATCCTGGCCCAAATGATTAAAGACAACGGAGACGCTCATTTATGCCTGTCCAGAAAACAGAGCGAGAGAGAATGAACCCGTTTGAACACAAACACACCAAACAGGGAACGGGTGGCCGTCCAGGCGTCTATCTGCCGGTGGAGAGAAGAGCACGATGGTTGATTCGCGCAGGGCAAAGGAAACGTGTCTTTCTGTAACACAGGGCTGCGTTTGGATTGTCTCTGTGGTTTTCAATCACAGGGGAAAATGGGGAAGCTGGGCCAATTATTTGAGAACCGCTAAAGTCAGATTAGCAAAACATGTTCAACCAGATGAGACATTAACGTGATGTCGAAGAGGTTGTTTTGCAAAAAGTATTCAACTGACAAATTCTCAAATTGTACTTATTTACAAATGGTACGGTGACAATTTGTTATGTCTTTTTTTAAACACTGACAAAAAAGTTTAGGAACCAATTGCCCCAATGACACTGTCACTGGATATTATTTCTCTATAAAAACCCCTTGTTGGTCAGGCTGTGAATCTGAAGGATATTGCAGACCAAACTGCATTCTACAACAGTTAGAAAGAAAGTAATAATAATTATGTTGAAAAAGGTTTGGGATATCTAATTAAGCATAGTTGGGTCCACATCCTGGGAAGTGGAAGCTGCCTCACTCCACCCAAGCACCAAGGTTATCCCTCTAAACTCATTGCTGATACAATGAGGAGACTCGTGAGAGAAGCCACAGAAGCAAACAATTACTTTGAAGGAAGCACAGAGTTCAGTGACTGTAAGTGGAGTAATTTAGCATCTGAACCATATCAAAAGCAGAAAACTGGCCTGTTTTGAGGGTGGCATTTAAGGGTGTGCCTGATCTGAAATAAGATGGAACTAGCTGTGATTTTGAAAAAGGTTTGGTGGTCAGATGAGACCAAGACAAAGCTGTTTGGCCAAAAAAAATGTTACAGGGATCAATGTCTGAACAAACATATCTACATTGACGTATAGTTGTGGCAGCAACATGCAATGGGGACTCTTCTGATCAGCAAGGGCATGGCATCTTGTTAAAATTGAAGAAAGAATGGTTGAAGTATGGTTTGAATACCGCAAAATAACAATTTCAATCAACTACAAACATTTTGTTTGGGAGGCAATTCTCCTTTTTGCTGGACAATGGTCCCTAGCACATAGCCAACGTAACATAATAAAAATGTGAATGTCCAGACAGAACCCAGTCCTGATGCCAATTCCTTAGAGAACATGTGTCACTACTGAAAACTGCCGTCCACAAGCAGAATCCAACCAACCTTAATGAGCTGCAAAGAATGGGCCAAAATCACTTGAGTACTGTGTGCACTGTCTTCGTTTTTGTCAGGGAAACCTCTCATATACTTCAGATCTTGACGTGATTCTCTATCCCCTCTGCTCTCTCATTCTCAGTCACAGAAACCAAAGAACTGACTGACTGCTTGTTAGAATACGGTTGTCTCTATCTGAAACTTGTACTCTGGGGACACCTTGGATACACTCTACAGAAGTACTGTCAGGAAATCCCAGTTTATCTGCATTAGTAAGGAACTATGAACACACTTTAAACAGGTCTCATTTGTGGACTCGCGGCCAACAATCTGTGGTTTCCTGTAAACGGGTAAGGCGCCCCTCCCCGATCCACTGCTATCAAAGTGACAGTAAGCAGAGCTGGATGGTCGGGAGAAGGGCAGGTAGTCATGTTTAAAACCCCCATAAACCCAGTGTCCTTGTAGACCACCGTGACGGCCCAGAGATAAACACACATCCACATTCTCTCTCTTTAACCTTCTACCATGCCTCTCTCCATCTCCGTAGAGTGGATTTATATTGTCCTTTGAACGAAATTACACCGTATTCTTTGCGTTGAAAATTCCTTTAAATTAGGCAATATTTAAAGATTTTGGAAGAGTCCGGAAGGTGTCTATATAATATTTGGGTGTATCTTTTGGTTAGGGTTGTACACATGGCCCAACGGACGCAGCAACTCAGTTAACATTTTACATTTACATTTTACATCTCAGTCATTTAACAAGTGCTCTTATCCAGATGGATATAAGTGCATTCCTATTAAGGTGTCCTGGAAAACCAACATCTGACACTCATAATAAGCACGCTTTCTCTGGCTTTGCCATTAGTTGGCAAAGCCAGAGAAAGGTTAAGTACATTTTCTTTCGGTGATGGGGGTGGGGGATACATAACTTGATTAAGATACTCATCAAAGAGGTAGGTTTTAATCCACTTTCTGCAAATACTGCTGTCCTGGCGTCAAGGGGAAGTGTGATGCCTTGAGTCTTGCCTTGGCTGAGCGGGATCTGCCCACCCGTGAGGGTTTGGCGGCTAAAACACTTGAAGTGGCAAAACAATCTAAGCATAGCCTGCAGGTAGGAAGGGGCAGTTCCCTTTGCTGCACCATAGGCAAGCACCATGGTCTTGTAGCGGTTGCAAGCTTCTGCCAAAAGCCAATGGAGCTTGCGGAGGAGAGGGGTGACATGGGTGAATTTTGGAAGGGTAAGCAGAAGATAGACTGCCGTATCTGGATAAGTTGCAGGGGCATGATTGCACAACTAGGGAGCCCACCAACACTGTGTTACAGTAGTCCAGACGGGTGTGACCAGTGAAGCCCACTTCTTGTGTAAGGTTGGGTCATATTTTATGGCTGTTGTACAGCATAAATCTACAAGTGTGAGTCACTGCTTTGATGTTTGCAAAGAAAAAATCACAGAGTGCAAGGTTCTTTGCACTTGGTGAGGGGACATTCCTTAGGAGGAAGAGCAGCTCCATCTTATCAAGGTTAAGCTTGAGGTGGTCAGCTGACTTCCAAGCTGAGATACCTGCCAGGCATGCAGATATGTCTGTTGCAACCTGTGAATCAGAAGGGGGAAATTAGAAAAATAGTTGAGTGTCATCAGCGTAGCAATTATAGGACATGCCATGAGCATACAGGGTATGACAGTGCCAAGTGACCTTGTGTATAGAGACAAGAGGAGTGAGGCAAGGTCTGATCCCTGGTGTACACCAGTAGGAAGACATTTGGGGCAGACACAGACCTGCAACCTGGAGCAGCCAGCCAGGTAGAATGGAAAGAAAGAGTGAGCAGAACCCGAGCACTCCAGCTCTGAGAGTGTGGAAAGGAAGATCTTGTGGTTCACAGTGTCAGAGGCAGCGGAAATATCAAGGAGGATAAGAGGAAAGAGAATTTGCTTTGGCAGTGTGGAGAGCCTCTGTGACACAGAAAAGAGCAGTCTCGTCAAGTAATTTGTCTTGAAACCTGATTATTTAGGACCTAGACCATTGTTCTTTGACAGATAGAAGGAGCGTTGGTTATTAACAACATGCTCAAGCGTTTTAGAAAGAAAAGTACGGAGGGATTAGGGGTTGGTTTATTGAGGAGGGGGCGACACGAGCTGACTTGAATTCAGAGGGAACACAGCCAGTGGATGGGAAGGAGTTGATGAGGAAAGTAAGGTTAGGCAAAAGGTATCAGAGATGGTCTGGAGAAGGGATGACGGGATATGGTCCAAAAGACCGGTTGTCGGACACATAGAAGATTGTGTTGGCGCATTATAATCTGAGAAGGAGTTGAGTTAGCAGGGTTAGAAGACAGAGGGAGGGAGAATAGTGACAAAGTAGTGATCATAGAGCTGGAGTGGAGTTGCAGTAAGATCAGCTGGTTTACAGTATCTGGGGATAACATCTGGCGCATTGCCTGCCTTGTGGGTGGGAGGGGACTGGGAGAGGGTGAGGTTAAAGGGGGAAAGAAGTGGAAAAAGAGATGCTGACAGAATTGAATCAGAGACTGGTGTTGGAAGGTTAAAGCCACCTGTCACTGTGAATGGTGAGCCATCATCTGGAAATAAGATTAACACAATGTAATTTAAGAACGAATGCCCCTGGTAGACGATAGATGACGAGAATGTTAATCTAAAGTGGGTTAGTGACAGTGACAGCATGGAATACATATGAGGATATGTAAAGGGTGGAAGTGGAAAGAGCGAGATTCTCCACTTTGGAGAGATATGAATACCTGTGCCACTGTCCCATCGACGGGATGTTCTCTGGGTTTGAGAGAACACATAGTCGGATAAAGAAAGGGTGGCTGGGGAAGCAGTATTTTCTAGGGCGGAGATGAAGTCTGCTCTGTTGAAAGTGGATTGGCAATTCCAGAGGCTGCCAGAAACCAGGGACACGTGTAGGATACAGTAGGTTAGAAGGGTTATGACCGGATGAACAGAGACTCCACATGGGTTGTATGTGTAGGATACAGTAGAAGGGTTATGACAGAGAGAACAGGGACTCCACATGGGTTGTATGTGTAGGATACAGTAGGTTAGAAGGGTTATGACCGGATGAACAGAGACTCCACATGGGTTGTCTGTGTAGGATACAGTAGAAGGGTTATGACAGAGAGAACAGGGACTCCACATGGGTTGAATGTGTAGGATACAGTAGAAGGGTTATGACAGGAAGGGGAGTGTCTAAGACGCCAACAAGGGAAGGCAAGGACGGGAATAGAGGACAAACATCCTTATCAAAGCAACAGCAGAAAGGTAGAGAAAAGCTTGTAAAACGAGATATTAACATGATACTGGAGTGGGAGAGTGAGGCCTTCCCCTCTATCCTTCCTTGACTTCCTCCCACAGAACAACTGGACAGAACGTCAGCTGCCACTGGAAAACCCCATGCACTGAAAATCTATTGCTAATTACCCGCTTCAGATGAAGAGACACGCCCACAGATTTGCAAGAGGTATAGCCAGTGAGGCTGTTATAGGCGCACCTCTAGTGATACCTGGATAAATTAGATACAATATCGCAAATTGTATTGAAACTAAACCAAGTCCACATTCACAAGTACGGAGCAATCAGCTTGTACAACAGCTAGGATTAAAAAGGCTTTGTGAAAAAGACAAAATTTCTATAGCTCAAGCAAATTAATACCAGTAGCAAGTTAGGATAAAAACAATATACTTATATTCTTGCGAAGCTGTAGTCCCAGAGCACAGATGAAGTTAACTCATACAAAGAAGCCACAATGTGCAGAAGGCTCAACATTCAACACAAACTGTATTTTATTCTCCCATGCAGATGAATATTTCCTCCTTCAGGAAGTAACATAATGCTTTAAGAGCAGTCCCCTTGCTTATCCCTCTCCCTCAATACCTCAGTCAGCTTTTAGCTTTTTACTTCATGCATCCCAAATACATTGTCCTCTGCTACATTCACTATGGGGCCATAAGGATCTGGTTTAAACTAATTCTCTACTCTACTCTCTAGGCTAGGTGGTACCATTTGGAACACAGACCCTCTTTTACACACCACGCTTCGTAGATTCATACTGACGTCTCAATGGCCGATGCAAATTAATCCCAGCATGCAGCGCTCTTTAATAACATTCCCTCAATGCTCCGGTTACCTCAACCAAGAAACGTTTGGGTCACTCAGGGGAAAACAGTACCCTATAAATCAGTAGAGCTAGCTAAGGTCTGGCATCCGAATGAAAAAAAATTGCCCCCGACCCAGCTTTCGTTTGCCAATTCAAGTTGTAATGGAGAAAGCCTAGCTGTATTCCGCACACTGTTACAAAGGGATAGGGTATTTATTCACCCGGCTCTGATAGACGAAAAAACATTTGAAAGTACATTTTAAAGCAAATGTTTTCTCCGGAGTTGTTCCGGCTGCTAGGCAACGCTAGCGACGATCACTCCTGCATCTTTGGCCTCCCTCTCCTCCTGTCTACCTCCGATAGGAAGGATCCCTCATCATGAGATATCCATCTGGGCCTTTAATAAAGGCAACGTCCTAAATGGCCACCATATTCCTTACGAAGTGAACTATCTTTGACCAGATCCCTATAGGCCCAAGTGAATTAGAAGTGCACTACAAAGAATAGGCGGCCATTTGGAAGGCATACAATGTGTCATCTGTTGTGCTTAGGAAAATGTATGAACTGCATGGGTCCACGCCCAGCTGGCTCCCAGAGACTAAAGTAGTTCAACACACAAGATCATTTTTTATATTTCTTTTACATTATAAACATAGACCGATAAGAATGAAACACTGAGAGACAATGCCGGGTCCAGGTTTCCAACACACCCACA
>JACXGK010010030.1:0-18715 GCA_016801125.1 Novumbra hubbsi
TCTCCACCCAACACATGCCTTGGCTGGGCTGTAGCCTGCATGACCAACCCAACTCTCTCAACCCAACACATGCCTTGGCTGGGCTGTAGCCAGCATGACCAACCCAACTCTCTCCACCCAACACATGCCTTGGCTGGGCTGTAGCCAGCATGACCAACCCAGCACATGCCTTGGCTGGGCTGTAGCCAGCATGACCAACCCAACTCTCTCCACCCAACACATGCCTTGGCTGGGCTGTAGCCTGCGCTGGCTTTGAAAGGCATGTTAGCGCGTATTAAGACCGGAACAAGTTTATGAACAACGGTGAATTTATTCTTGTGTGGCTGGGATCCTCTGTCCAATTCAAATGAATAGCATTGTAGCCTTGTCCCTTGGCTACGGGCGCATATAGACCTGGGATAGCGGGATTAGAAATGTGCTCTAGTGGGAGTGACCACAGCATTATATGAGAAGGAAGGGAGCAACCTTTCTGTGTAACATATTTGATCATACCAGAAGACCTTGTACATGCCCCAAACCTATCCATTTTCAAATCCGGTTTAAAAACACCGTATTCACGTGCCTATGACTAGGGCTTGACGTCACTATGTGCCCTATAGCATTAATAGCTACTTTTAAAAGCCACATGTAATCCTTTAAAATTCTTCTTAATTTTCCTTTTAACCATTTCTTTTCTTTTTCATTTTAATCTGTACATGTTAAATTGTTCCATGTCTGTTTTAATCAAAACTGTTTACAATTGTATTTCTCTTTTAATGTCCTTACTATCTCGTGTAAAGCGCATTCAATTGCTTCTATGTATGAATTGTGCTATATAAATAAACTTGATTGATTGATACTTCAGTTGTAGCGAATCATATGACAGTGGAATGTACTGTGGGAGATGCCGGGTTAGTAGATTAACGGGCCTTAACAACAAAACTCTGCTAAGCAAAAGCCATAGTGCAGACATGTTCCCCCTCAATAACTGTTTTGAGACCACTTGCAACCACAGACTAGTAACACTTCTTCAACATGGTGGGAATGTATCTAAGATGAAGACGTATTTATTTATTTGTGCAAATGTACATCTGCCTAAGGTGTTTGAGTATATCTCGGGTGATTTAACGTATTGTATTAATACAAAGAGTAGGACCTATCAAGCCAGTGCAGGACTTGATTCAGACAGATTTGTGTTGAATCCGAAAGGGCAATCAGCATGTCCTGGTAAACAGTGTGGATTTGATTGAGTAAACGAGCACTGCCCTGGTGCCTCGACTTGCCTCAATAAGTTTATATCCAAAACAAGGAAAAGTCTCAGTTTCACAATAGATTTGGAAATGAGCATGCCACACTTGGTCTGGGAGTCTTAATCCGATTTGAGCAAATGTCTGAGATTTGGGAGTCTCACGTTCTTTCTGTTTGCCAACAAAGGTGGTTTGTAGACAAGAGTCTTCATGCCATTGGCCCAGATGCTTTGAGCAATCGGGCGGATGTATCTCTAAAAGAGATTAAGGGTAGGTGGTTATTATGTGAAATTATTCTCCATTAGTTAGATGTTTTACTGGTGTGCTGGTGATGAGCCTAGTAATGGCTTTGCTGAATGATACTATTCAATGAGCTATAAAAGCAGTCGTTAGCTGTAAAGAGATTGTTTTACTTTATAAGGCTGGTTAAAACATGCAGATAGTTAGGGGTTTTATTGGCCCTACAATTTAAATAGGTAAACAGTCATTGGCTTTACACAACAGGCAGTAACCCTCTAATCTATATTAAACAATAAAATAAAAAAATATTACAGTTTCAAAGGATGCTTTGTTGAAATTAGTTGTATTCTTGTTTCATGTCTATACATGTATCAATGTGTCATAGCAGGAATGAAAATAATTGTTTTCTGGGGTGCACTGAATAATACATATGCACACATACGAGATACAGGTACTTCATTTAAGCACTGAAAGAGGTTTCCGGACAGCAGATAGAACATTGGTAATACAGACAAACGTTGCTTGGCTCTTGTTTCAGGTTCTATAGTAAGTTTTCTCTTTACTCAAATAAGGTTTTAAATGAGCTTTACTGCTTTTGACCGGTCATCTCTCCGGTGGCTAGCCTGCCTGCTTCAAGACACTCACCTATTACAAATGATCTGGGGCTAATAAGCATCCAGGCCATCGGCTGCGTGTTTGGTTTCCTCAGAAGTTGGAAACGTTGTAAATGTAGCTAAAATGTGCAGCTTTATCCCCTAACCCCCTCAGGTTTCGACAGGAAGACTCCCTTGTGCTGGTTTTGTTTGCTCTGCCAGAAATATGGCTTTGCACTCTTCATTGGGCCTATGGGAGGGTTATGGAAATGCTACAAGAAGTTAGAAGTTTCAAGCATAGTAATTGGAGTTGGGCCAGGGTTCTGCCCCTTCACATATAAATGCGATGAGACACACACACACACACACACGCAAATGTACTCTCACACAAGTACCCCAGCATTATGTGATTGAATCTGCATGCCTTACACACAAGCTTGTTAATTCTTTTAATCTGTCCTCCGCTCTGCCAAAACGTTTTAAACACTTCATCCTATCCCTGGCTACTGCATTTAGTTACTTATAAGTATGTTTGCACGTGTTTAAAAGAAAGCATGTCTAAAGATGTGATATTACTGTACAGTTTAAAATTTCACCAGGTGAAAAAATAGCAGCCTTACTGTAGTCTTGCAGACCCGTTCATAAAAAAAAATATTGAGTTGAAGTGTAAAAATATGTTGGCATGCTGTAATATGGCCTCTGTAAAACGTTTTTATTGTCTTTGTAACAGAATCATTTTATTTTGAGATTAAATTCTGCATATTATTTCATGCAGTGTACAATTTTTCTGATGACAAATTAGAAGATTACAATTCCATTATGTTTCACCATTTTACATAATACACAGATTTATTTAAAATCATCTAAATGGAATATTTAAAGCGAACTACTCTCGGCTTCCCGGGTAACATGGGGAAGAGTAATGTGGTCCTGGTTCCAGGGACAAAATGGCTGCCAAGGTATTGCAAATAGTATGTGTGTGTTAAACACAAACATGCTAGTGACAGTAGTGTGTGTGTGTGTGTGTGTGTGCAATGCTAGAAATGGTTTCTATGGTTTCTGGCATTGCAGCTGAACAAACTTCACCTTTGACGCATCCATCCAGGGTGCATTGTTCCAGCTGGTTTGATCTTTACTCGGGTGTCTGGCAAACGTCAATCATGTTTTGAGATTCTGTTTTTGAGAGCAGAGGCTTTGTCCATCTTGACCTCCCATGTAGGCCCAGTATTTGCAGTCTCTTTCTGACCGTAATCTCATACACTTTGACATTGATTGTGGCAAGACAGTCATGTAGAGTCCCTTGTTTTACCCCGGGGTTCTTAGAGACTCCTATGAGCATCTTTTGGGGCCCCTCTTGGCTGAGGATGATCTATTCTATGTAGATAGATGATCCATTGGACAGAGGATTGATGTACTTTCAATTGCTTGGAAATGGCTTTGAAACCCTTCCCAGACTCATGGGTATTATACATCTTTATCCTTAGGAGCTTGGATACGTCTTTTGATCTTGTTACCACACACCCATATGGTTAATACCAAACCAGACTGAGTTTCTCATGTTTATGGTAGCTTGGTAGTCCTCAGATGATTTTCTATTCATTTGCTCTTCCTTGGTGCACCTGATTCTGGTTGATATTGAACTCTTGTGCGATACTAAAGGTAAAGGTGTATTCATTTTTCTTGCTTGAGGAAATTTCAATTCCTTTGCACTGCATAAATGGTTTCACAGTTGAATTATGTTTTTTGTGATGGGTGAAATCGGGCTACCATTATCAATGTGTCCAAAAATTGAACTTTCGAGGGAGGGTACTTTTTTGTGAGTTTCTGTGTACTGGTATGAGTTGCTCAAATGAAAAAGTAACATTTTAATTTGAGGCATTTTCAGCACATTCTTCAGAGCGTCTTAGTGATCAGGAGGATGTGCAGGTCTTTGTCAAGGCATCACTGCAGAATTTACCTGCATAGTTAACTATTTTTGTAAAACTCGATCACGTTTGGTTTGAACATATCAGCAGTGCTATTACGTTCTATAGCAACATCCCAGTGCTGTTGGTAATGAACGACCCGCGCTCACGTTCCGCGTCTAAAGTGTGGAAACCCGCCTCTTGTCGCAGTTATGAATGTATTCATGGTAAAATAGAGTGACTGTTTGCTTAGGGAGGTGTGGTCAAGGAGGGGGAGCAGGCAATTCCGGAACCCACTTTAAGTCCAATGGTTGCGAGTGTTTGCTGTACAGTTTGTTGGGAAAATTAGTTTTTTTTTATATTTTATTAATTTGTTAGAATTTGCTTCACTTACTCTATGCTGTATGTCTTTTGTGGAGCAAAAGGTAATAATTTTTTGTGAGTCACTGTCGGTGTACTCCGAGTTTTCGGCAAGGTGAGGGGAAGGAACAACACTACAAACAACTGTTTGGCGGAAGTGGATGATATCTTTGTGTCTGGATGATGGTCTCGACTCCATTTGATGCTCGCTAGCGGTTTCCTGATCGTAGTCATACAGCTGTATTGCCTGTGAGTGACTTTGTTTTTTAATTTGTTTGTTTACCAGGTTGACATTTGAAGTAGAGTACTGCACGCTAATGCAAATGTATCCAATGCTGTCTCCTGTGTAGCCTCGTGGGTCATGGATATCTCATTTCCTTACCAGGCATGCAGAATTGATTATTCACGCTATAATGGAATTAATGTGGGCTGTTGTTGTGTTTGTCTTGTGCTGGATAATAAAGTAATTTGCTATGGGTAATACAATGTCCCAAATTGCACCCTATTATCAACACACTGGACTGTGTTGTTGGGACCCAACCCAAGTGGTTGGGCAGCATAGACTGAATGTCCAGGATCATCAGATTGTTTACCGTTAATGTGTCATTGAATGAGTTAAATCACAGAGAGAAAAGCATGAAACAACCTAAAAGCCCGTCTCTCGCCATAGCAGACGTTCTTGCTTTTTTCCTTAGTCACTTAGAACTTATCCAGATGCCTGTTACCTCCGTTAAAGGCTGTTTGCAGGCATCTGTGCTGCACTGAGCATAAGAACAGCTCTGAGTTCAGGTTAGTTGGCCATACATCACACCGTCTTCATTCTTAGGAGCATTTCGGTGTTGCGTGCATGGTTGTAGTTGATCTCCTCGGTGTGTTGCATGGGTTAACTGAGTTCGACGTTAGCCATTATCTGAAGGGGATGTCATGGATCTCGAGCTGAGCAATAAAACGATGGACCAGTGCTCGACTTTATTCAAGGCTCCCAAAACGAAAGTCCTGTTAATGATCCATTAAGAAGGGCTGGCCAAACCACATGGATGCGGTGTTTCAGAGCCTCTCCAATGACTGACTGAACTTTGAAAGCCACCAGTGAAACGTGACCATACGTTGGCCAGTGGACGCAGTCAATGTCTGTGAATTGTAGGCGCCCTAGTCAAACTAAGTGCACCATAAGAGAAATAGGTTGCCGTTTCGGATTGAGACTCAATGAATCCGTCTAGGAAGCCCCCCCGCTGTGTGTTCCAACAGGATGCTTGTGTTCTTTCATCGTCTCCGTGTGGGCAACCAACCAACCTGTGGTTCCAACAATTCGCCACAGGAGCCGTCTGCCCAGGGAGCTGTTATTCCGACAAGTGACTTTTCTTTTTCCGCTCGTTTGCAGGAGTAATGACACGCAGAGAGAGTGAATGGCGTCCATAACTATTCACTCAGGCCCAGGCCTGGGCTCTTTGCACCTAGCAACCAGCTGGGCTGTTTGCATTACTCGCAACGTGGCTTGGTTCCAACCAAGACCTTCTGTCTTAGTGTACTACTTTTGACCCCCCCAAACATGAGTCGTTTTGAATTAGGATTTTTTTGAGTGTTTCTATGTTTCTAAAAATCTGGCCTGGGTGTGACTGACTTTTTGAGGCCTGGGCTCTTTTGCCAACATTTTTTGAATGGGCAGCTTTATTCCACATGCTATATTTTTTACCCATGAATAGCAATATTTACAGTATCACTAAGAAACTGTATTGCATGGGTCCATATTTAATAGATCATTTAAATAATTACAATAAGATATCAATTACATTTGCAGCATGTAATTGCCTTGTGTGTACTATTATAATATTCTGAACATTGCATTTTACTCAGTTTATTACCAAGCATGTGTGTCAATCGCCATCATTTAGCATTGTATTAGTAGAGTGTATAACCTTGTGATCAATAATAACCTTCTGTTTTTAAACCTTTGTGTAATAGTTTAACAGAATTGGCTAGAATATTTATGGGTTTATTCCATTTGAGTACTACCTTTCAGTGAAAATCTTAGTGAAAATAGGATATCTTCTAGTCTGATTTTGGGCTAGGGTATGTTTATTGAGTTGGCCTTTTGGGAATAATATAGTTAGTTGATTTACATTAGGTCCCTTAGCACATGAAAAGCATCTTGTCTACAGTACATAACCTCAGAAAGCACGAAGGGTCCCAGACCTGAAGGCCATGGCTACTGGCCGTTCTGAGGGATATTGCATCAGCCCTGATGTTTATTTCATAAACAGTCTTTCCAGCTGTCAGTCTGAATATGTTCTCTGTTTCTCCCCTTTAGCCGTTTGCTGGCACTGTGAATGTACCTTATTGACCATGTGCTGCCATATATGCTTGAAAAAGAAGGTAACTTTGCGTAAGAAAGAATATGAAACCAAAACGAACCTGTATTGAAAGCATTGCAGTAGAGTTTCTTTTTAGATATGATAAATTATCAAAAATGGTAGCTTAAAAGCATGCATGACATAACCGAGGACAAACAAAACGTATGCCCACATACCCACACCAGAGTTAAAAAGCAGGCTATGGAGCAGCTTCGCCTTGGCACCCCGATATGAGTCAGCACTCGTCAATTAAACTCTGTGTGTCTATACTTCAGAGTTGTGTGTAAAAGCCCAGTGATGAGAGACGTATTACCCTGCCGGATGTGGAGGTCATCCCCAAGGCCCTACCACCTCCTGCACTCATGGAGAAAGCCCCCTCCGTGTCTTCAAGAAAACAAACCATTTGGTCCTTGCCTCAGGCCACAAACACGTGTTTATGTTTTCCATATTTGCGTACGAGCTTTGATTCCTACATTATCTGTTAGTACCCGCCCATCGCTAACTCACTCTGTGTGGTGTTTGATCGGTGGAGTGTTTGGCTGCCTGGTTTTTGGAGAGTATGCCAGAACTGGGCCAGTCCTGGTTGCCTGACTGGCTGCTTGGCGTGTGGAGTCGAGGCCTTGGCCAGGCAGCTTCCAATTGCTTGGCTGCCTGTTATGTAAATGGAGCTGTCAGCCACTTGTTATGGCTGGGCTGTGAGGGGGCCTGGGAGTCATTGGGAAGTTCTGACAGCTTCTCTGGGTCCCAGGTCTACCCGTGATTCATAACTGGCTTGGGGACGGGGGGAAGTTCAAGTGTGCCGTAATCCAAACACTGAGAAAATGTAGTGAGAGGAAGGGAAACTGAAAAAGAAAGGAAAATACGGTGAGAAACAGTGAAAGGGGGAAAGCAAGCGAGATATGTGGAACCGTTGCAGCCCATGATGCTAATATTTTTCAGAGACCAAGAGAGAATGACTAAGGGAGAACCTGAGAGTGAGAGAAAGAGATAACGAGTGAGAGAAAGAGAACGAGTGAGAGAAAGAGAGAGAGAGAGAGAGAGAGATAGCGAGCGAATGAGAGAGAGGGAGAACTGAGGAAAGACCCCAGTGAATTGGTAGAAGTCAGGGAGAGCCTTTTGGAATCTTCTTCGGTAAATGATTCACTAGTAAACAATTGCTCTATCGAAGAAGCTTCTAGATGTCTCTCTATATCTCCTTAATTCTGTCCATCAGTTTTTTTTTTCTTTCTGCACTCTTGGCCTCATTATTTTTCCTTAGTGCCTCTTTCCCTGTCTGCCTCCATTTCTACACATTGACTGGCATGAAGCATGAATTTGTTGGGGTAACGTCGCTAAACACATCCATAATTGAAAGTGGAGCATCATTCCGTTAACATTATAAACTCATTCATAAAAAAAACTATTGAGACTTGAAAATACGAATGGTTTTGGTTGGTCGGTTTGGCATTGAGTTCCATGGGTTGTGTTGAAACTATTTAATCTAGTAGTGCAATGGGTATGGTCGTAGTAAATGTGGGTTTGTGGTGAAATTCTGCTTGTCGGTGGCCTAGCGAGGTCCCGCTGTTTAAGTTGTTTTCTCCAATGCACACTTACTTTTGCATCATGGGTTCGCTTCTGGCATTCCCCAGTGTTTATGTTAATAAAGTAAGAAGGCCTGACAAAAAATACATACAATACTGCTCCCACTGTAAAGACATACCGTACCTATACATCTACATCAAATGCAAAAAAAAAAAATACATTCTATATTCTCTATATATATATTCGTGGAGAATTTCCTGGATGTATTTATTCCGTAAATCCCCAATGGAAAATACGAAATGGTAGAAATACTGCCATTAAAAATGTGATAGATGTCATCCAAGTGTCTGGAGACCCCATTCCTCGTTGTTGATTCACTTCAGCCGATGGAAACACACACACACACACACACACACACGGTATCTCCCACTGCCTATTTCATTTACGCTGTATTACATCTGCCGCGTAGAGCGGATCGAATAAATTGGGATTAATTGCAGCCACGGTGCCAGGCAGTAACTAGCTCCACTTGCAACTGTGCGAGAGAGCAAGTATTCATCTGCCACCTCTTTCTTACTCCCGCTCTCTACACTTTCTCCCTTGTCATTGCTGCTCCGCTCACTGCTCGAGCCCTGCCTGTAAAAAAAACCCGGCAGTAATTAAATCTCCCCGCTCTCATTAAAAATACAGATGTCTGCCGGTGAGCTAAGCGTGAAGCTGCCAAGCTCCAGCGAAGTGAATGTAAACGTTCATTTCATGGTGAGAGGTGGGGAGCGAGGCGAGCGACTGCTAGCTACACAGCGGCCGGCGACGTCTCGGCCTTGGTCCACAATGGCGTCCTTTCCCTTTCCTTGTGCCCTTTTGTGTTAAGGCCCTGGTCAAGTGTACCGCGCTATGCGCTGTAGGATATAGGATGGCGTTTGAGATGTGGAGCTCTTTCTGCTTGTGCCAGCACACGTTCTGCTGAATAACTGCTGCAGCTCCCTGCTAAAATAATTGTCCTTTTGTTTCCGGGGAAAATTACATATGGAAATGGCGCGTGCGTTATATAAGTGGAGGAGTATCTGCAGTCAGAGGTTAGCTTAGTTACCGGGGAGAACAGCACAGGGATTTCACCTCTAAAGGAAAAGGTTTACAGGGAAGGATTTAAGAGATCTGTCTAGCTCGTTAATTGGCTTTTACCATTTAAATGCTCTGATATTCCTCCAAGATTAACTTGAGCGAAACTCACGAAAGGTTAAATGCTAGTTGACATTCTGTACATATTTCCTCTACGTTTGGAGAAAAAAATTATTCCGCTGATTCATGCTGATTGTAATGAATTACTGCTATATTATTATCTGGAGGAAGTCAATGAAATGTGTTAGTGAGAGTGGTGGAGGCATTGGGCTTAGTAAGAAAAACCCTTGGTCTCTTTTTGGCTAACCGATTCCTTGCCTGCTGTTACCGTACGGGTGCTAAAAGGGTGTCCCAAATGAAACTCTATCCTCCACATTGAGCAAAACTTTAGACAAGGGCCTATAGCACTCCGGTCCAAAGCCATACATTATGTAGGACATAAGGAGCTATTTGCTGTGCAGACATCGACCACTAAAGAATATTCATGCTTTGGGTTGTACGTTTTGAGTTGCAGTATACTGAATGAATTCAAGGTGTTAATAGTCCTCCACCTCAGACACCTTACTGCCAGTTCATGTGGCCTTGAGGAAATGACTGGAACTTTCCAGGAACGTTTCATGAACACAATGTTTCTGGAACAAAATGCGTCACTAGTTTAGGTGCATATCCAAAACACGTTCTAAATGGAAAAGAAAGGTTGTAGACAATGTCATGTTGCAAAAGCTGTTGCATAGCCAGGGAAAGTGGGGTTGTTGCCCGTCAGGGCTCCTAATGAAAACCTTTTATCATGCGCTTTGATGCATCTCACTCTAGAGTGTACAATAACCTGGTAACTTCTACCTCTCTGCAAAGGAATCATATTGTCAAACAGGCTTGAATTTAAGCTATGTTATCGGTGTGTATCACATCTAATCGAGAGGGCAAATGTAGTGTTAGGCTGCGGCCCAAATAACCCTGCATTCCTAGTGGACTATTTTTTATCAAGATTGTATGGGCCCGGTTCCAAAGTGGGGCACCACATAAGACATAGGGTGAAATTTGGTACATCGCTCAACGTTTACAGTAGATTACCGCTGCAGTGGACCGCTGCCCGTCTGACCGCTTCGTCTGAGGATCCGTAAGTCTGTGCGTAAACTGTGCTTTCTTCTGCCCCCATCTGTGACTACAGCCACAGTGCTTGGAGTTATGGGTAACCGCCAAAATATGGGATGCAATAGCTATAGAAACTGTGTCATGAGATAAAAGAAATAGATCTTCATAGGAAAGAAATAAACGGTATGACTCCCTCAGTGTGGGTGGGTGCTGGACGGAAGGGTATAGGTGGGTGGGGAGTCAAGATGTCAGGAGCAATCACCCCTTGGCCTGCCCATGAAATTAAAGAGTTAATGCAACTTGGCAAAGTAAAAAGAGAATAACACTGGCCCCTATGAATCATATGAGCTGCCTAGCAGTTGAATTATGGATTGGTTTCAGTGTGTTAGCTGAATGATTGACAGGGAGGGCACATCATCAGACCCCACCATACCCCTGCACTGAAAGTTAAATTAGAAACTCAGAATGTACAATATGAACTCGGTCTGTACTTCTTCCCTCAGTCCACTCTGTCAATCTACAGCAGTAAAACCTCAGAGGAATGTACGTGTTTGACCATGACAATGTTGTCTAACTAACCCTACTGAATTCCCTTATGAATTATAGTATGCATGGGCAAATGTTCTATTGTATGTCTTACTGGCATTCTGCGTTTTCTTTGTCTATTGACGCTTTGCATGGCCTAAGTTAATTCAAATAGGCGTTGCGGTGTTGTGTTGCAAGGTTTTGTAGCCACATTTCCATTCTATTGCTGTCAGTTTGTTATTATTACAGATGCACTTAAGAGGTTTTGTATAATTTATGAAGTAGTTGTGAAAGATTGGTCCCCTTTTCTGTGGTAATGCATCATCCAAATTAATATAATATTTTAGATTAATAACATAAGTGTGCATAAGATCCTGTAATACGCTTTCTGATCGTTGTGTTGATTACGATAACCTTGTGATTGTTTGTAAAAGATTTACAAATTTGGCATTAGTATACAGGTACTATCAGCCAATCTGGATTCAAACCACCTGTTTTGTAAGAGACCGTATACCACAAGTATAAAATCACATCATTTAACTGCTATAATTGCGTTGCTAACCGGCATTGTAATATATTACCAATATGCCACGCTATATGCTTTGTCAAGGCATTGCGATGCGTTATTGTCAACTTACAGTGGGGAGAGCAAGTATTTGATACACTGCCGATTTTGCAGGTTTTCCTACTTACAAAGCATGTAGAGGTCTGTCATTTTTATCATAGGTAAACTTCAACTGTGAAAAAACCTAGAAAATCACATTGTATGATTTTTAAGTAATTAATTTGCATTATATTGCATGACATAAGTATTTGATACATCAGAAAAGCAGAACTTAATATTTGGTACCTATGATAAAAACTACAGACCTCTACATGCTTTGTAAGTAGGAAAACCTGCAAAATCGGCAGTGTATCAAATACTTGTTCCCCCCACTGTATGTTAGTGTGGTCAAATAATTAAAAAAATTGTTTCATGATAAATCACAATCTCCTGTAGGTCTTGAGATGCATAAAATGTTATGTTTTCTGATTAAAAGCATTTTGTTAAATATTAATTGTACTGTATACTATGGACAGTGTGTGACTTGTAATGTAACAATGTAATAAGTTAGGGAGCATCTATATCTAGCTCTTGTAAGTGTTCAGGTACAATATGTTCCATGTTTGGCTGCTGTGAAACATGAGCAGGCCTTTGATCTAACACTTTTCAAGGTATTAGGTTGAAATGTATTTAGAATGTGGATTAGATGGGGGCCTGCAAACAGTGATGGTTGGTTGGCCACAACCAAATGCTTCTCTTCAACAAATGATGATGATCACAAATAACTTACAATGCTTCAAGCAAGTTGTTAGCTTCACACACACACACACACACACACACGTCTCAGGACCATTTGGATAAGAGGGTCAGGGAGAAGATACCACTGGGCTGTTGGAGGAAGATGGGGATAGGGTACTGCTACTTTGAACATCCTTTGTCCAACGATAATGATAATGCTTGAATGTTGAGGCATTACTACTCTCCATTGCTAGATTTTAGAAAGTACCGGGCTCTGGACTCCTCCAGCCCAAGTCAAATGCTGACTATAGATCGTTTATCAGGTAAAAAAAAAAAAACACATCAACGTGTTACGTTGACATGAATGCTGCTGGTGCCTATGGCTTATTTTTTTTGCCTCCCTTTTTTAACCTCCTTTTTTTGTGGCATGAACTAGAAGCATGTTTGGATACAGGTTATCTGAGCAGAATTTCAACTATTAAAGGCATTGCATCTGACTGGAGGTGTGTGGAAACTGTGTCCTTTCTTTCCAATTTAACCTATTGGTTTCCAGCACCTTCCCCTTTAAACTTTTAGTTTCTGTCAACATAATTGAACCCCAAAAACAATCAAATTGATTTCCAAGCATAGGCAGTACAGCCAAAAAAGCTCTCACCATGGAACATACATAGATTTATATGTCCCAGGGTGTTGTTATGTCTTGGGTTGTGGTAAAAAAAAAGAAATTTGCAATGCTATAAACAATTGTCCTTCAGTCTATTGTAAGTGCATAAAGGCAAGATGTGATGGCAACATCATATGCTGGGTTACCTCAATGCCCTGGCGGAGGAAACGTTTGTATCAATGTTTTATGATGGCTCGATTTGATTACCCAGGTTTAACAGACATGAGACATGAGACAGTAGAGCCAGCCCCTATCCTTCCCCCATAAAAGTAGCCAGGAGATCTTAAAGGCTCGTGTTTTAAAGTGGCCACAAGAGATCTTGAAAGGGGATGTGGTTTCACAATGACTACCTTGAGTTTCAGTAAAAAAATAATAATAATAAAAGCAGGAGAACACATTTAGCATTTGATCTCCTTTCTTTGAGAGAGGGAGCGTGAGCACTTCCGTTTTGGGGCAGAAAAGAAACCAGGTGCCAGGTGTTATGAAAGGCAGTCTAGTACAGACGTGATGCTACACAACGACCCCCCCCTGAACCTTCCCTTATGAAAGCCATTATTACCATAGTAACAAAGACAGGTGAGGAATGAGGACCTTTGAAGGTCTATCCGTCTGTCTGGTCTGCCATCATAGGCAGCAAGGCTTGTGTGCTTTGGAAAGGAGCTGCTAATTCAAAACAGGACCATATTGAGAGGTGAGAGGTTATTGCAATGTTTTAAGGTGCTGTTTAGCTGATGTGGGCTTTAACACTTTTCAAGATAATGCACTTATATTCCAGGAAATTGTACAAACCCAAGCAGCCAGCACCGGCATGAAACAGTCAAACCCTGCATGTAATCATAAATTATAGCACTATTTTACGCAATTCTCTGGTATGTTCTTTTACACATTTAACAGATAATCCCTACAGATTTAAGACCGTACATCATTGTCTAATGTGGTGACGTGTTGTTGGGTTGTTCTTTCTGGCTTAAGTGCAGCACAACAGAGACCTGAAGAAGAGAACAAGTGTAAAAGCACTCAAGAGTAAGAGGCACTCCGGGCCATAATTTGGCACACCACGTTATCCCAGATTGCAATTATCCAAACAAAATATTCCCAATCCTGTCCCACCGTGGCTTCATGATGGTTTTTGCATCATCCGATTCCATCCCGGCAACAACAGTCTCTCCGGGTTATTTTCAGATTTCCCAGATTTCCTGGCAGGAAAATAACCAAACACTTAGTGGTTTTATTTAACCTTTCATGCTAGTGCCTTGTTCCTCTAGTTCAGAATGAACTATTCATAGCATCTTCAATTTACAAATCTATTGCTAAAGGCTTGACTCGCCTGAAATTGTTTTAAATGGTTGTAATGGCCTTTTTATTATTCATGATTTGAGTTAATATACTGTGATGTTCATGACCTCTTACAGTTGTCACTGATTAAGCTCTGATTACAGATCTACTTTTTTTACACAACCACTATCCTAACTAAACACGCTTTTTAAAACAGTCTAGATGAACCATTCCGTGGGTGAACGCTTTACTAAGGCGTGCATTTTCCCCTTCCCTTCCTTCTTCTTCAGTTGAGTCGGAATGGTCACGGCATCCACCTTCCATACAAGCCACGTCAGGATACAAAGGACACGAGAGCGTTCTTGCGCTGCCAAGACTTTCTCGCCCAGGTGTGGCTACAAAAGACCTAAGCAGATCCTTCCGGTGACCCATCCGAGAGGTCAGATAAAACTCCAATCTACATTCCATTCTGACAAGAGCCTCAACGTGCCGCCTCACAATAGGGGAATGACGGCCAGTTGTGTCTTTCCAATGTGAATCTGTTATTACGGACATATGGAGTCTTGAGGGATGAATGAGAGCTTAAGACAAAATCAACTTCCGATACCAATTTGCTACTATGATTTTAATGGAGTGGCGATGCCGTTAAGACTCCAAGCCATGCCAGTTGGGGAGCCCTCAGGAGAGGCGGAGAGGCAGGGCGTCGGTCTTCAGGCTGGGACACAAAGGCATGCTGTGGTATCAGCAGACGCAGACTCTCCACTGCCCTCTCCGTCTCTGACTCCTGTCTCTCCTTCTCCTTTCTTTTCTCCCCCTTACTCACCCTCCCGCTCTTCCTCATTGACTCACTCTACTTCCCTGTCTCTCTCTTGTTCCCCACATCACCCTCAGCCCGCTCCCATTCTCTTGGCAGTCTCCCCACACACAGAATTGAGGAGTTTGCCCGAAGGTGTTTTTTGGACTTGAGCTCTTTCAGCCCTTTTGACAACCATGGCTGTGCAAATTCAGAGCCAAGACCTTGACCGTTTTCTGAGCCTCGTCTATTTCTAACTGGAGACTACATTAGGCTGGGCTGCCTGATATTCAGAAGGCCATTGCTGTTAGTGCTATCAGCACCTCACCTCTGCTTAGCCAATCGTTCCAAAATCGTAATATTAAGTCTTTGACCGTTTACCAAAGGGTCTCACAAGCTCAGGTTTTTCTCAAGGGCATATGCATGGTTGGTTGCCCAGCAGTGAGGGGCAATCAGGCAACTAAAGCTTTGCTAGTTTGAATACCGGGCCTGACAGGATGAATCTGTGATGAAGTGAGCTGGCAAACAGACCTCCCAGCCGCGAATCTCTCGTGGATCAGCTGTTAGGGCATAAGGCTTCCAGTTTGGATCCAATAAGAAAATGTATGGCCTCTACTGTAAGTCACTCTGGATAAGAGCGGCTGCTAAAGGACTTAAAGGGAAATCTACTTGTGTTTCAGAGAGGTACTTCACCCCTCTCAACCACTTACCCCGAGGTGCCCGGGGTGATTACACCTGCCCCAACCTCTAAGAACATTATATGGGTCTTCTTTTGGAGGGGTCAATGTAAAACGAATGTGAAATCCCAGTTAGTCCTTGTGTGTGGTTGATGAATAGGGTGATCTGAAATTGAATATTTTCAAGATGGGCGCTTAAAAATGCAGGCATCCAGTTCCATGCAAACCAATGACATCACGATGCATTCAAACCAGCAGGCCGCAGGTCACAGATGTGTTCCACCCAATGATTGTCTACAGGAACTGCAGATGAGGGATTGAGCACCAAGTGAAGGCCAGACTTGCCAGTAACCTATTCCCAGCCCAGGCAGTCTGAGTGAGACTTAGCCGTAGCACTCAACAACCTACAGTATCAATGGCCACTTACTAGCAGGCAATAGAACAGCTCCTTCTCTTACTGTCACGCACACCCACACACGTCTGCCCCCTCTCTATATCTCTGTCCATCTCTTTCAGGTGTCTCTTTCCTGCTCTCAGTTAGAATAAGTTAAAAGGTCTTAAAAAGCCATTCCCTCCTCCGTGTCTCGCTGTTGCCCCGGACAGAATTGAGATGCACAGGAAAATGGATACAAGTCGTTCTCGGATTCATTTCTCTCACTTGTCCTTATTTTCTTCTCTATTTTTCTCTCGCTCTATTTCCCTCTCACTCTCGACTCTGTGGATAATCTTGACTCCACAGGAAAATCCTTAAGCAGCTGGCCACAAACCATTCGCTTGAGTGCAAAAGCATACAATATCTCACTCCAGCCCGAGGCCGGTTTTCTTCTTTCGCCCCTCTTTTTTTCCTCCCCCTCCCTGGTTCCTATGTCTTCTGTGTGTTTCAGAGCCAACTGGTCTGAGAACAGGCAGGATTGGTAGGTAGGGAACGGTAAGGAGTGCCAAAATCAACACCAGTCCCCTTTCCTTTGAGAGACGCTGCAGTAAATTGGTCTTCAGAAAGACACCACTTGGTTTGGTCTAAACCACAAGAAGCAGAGAAGGTTGTGTGCTCAGAAGTGAGTGACTGTTATGGGAAGTCGTGTGCTAAAATTAATTGACGTCCTTTGTAAACAGCTGGCCCGCTGCGAGATTGTTTTAGACTTGTAAACCTGGGAGGAGTTCATCGTGATGATTTTAACCTCAATTTATCCTGGTAAATTTGTTGTAATGGTCCACCTCATGGAAAAAACGGAACGGCAATATTCTGTAACAATTTGGGTTTCACAGAAATGCTGCAAGATAAGGGCGATTTTCTTTTTTTTTTCTTTTTTTTGCTGACTATTTCAATTTGGATTATTATTGATTATTATTTTAACAAAATGCGTGGAGAAAACTTGCAGATTATTGACTAATCACAAAAATTTTATGAATTGAACCTCAACTCATGTAATGTGATGGTTACCTAATTCTCATTCTGTACCCAAGTAACACAAGTGGGGTTTGTAAATAAATACAGTATTTAATATCTTCGGATTGAAAATCTTAGCATAGTCTCATAGTCTCGCATACATTGTTTAATGGCATCATTGAAAGTGTTTTGGAATGTATTTCAATGTTTAACTAACCAGCTTTAATGAATGTTGTTGACATTGTTTTAATTACATCCCTCCAAGGAAGGTGCATCCATCTTCCAAACATGGCTATGATAATTGTTTAACTAATAAGCATGTGAGAGGTTTGTTTTTAAGATAACTGGCTGTAATGGCTAATGTATCTATAATATAATGATCTCCCTCACTTCAAATAGTCTATCACTGGACGGCAGGTGACATCTAGCTTGAAGTTTTGATGTTTGAACTGTTCTGTTTGATGCTTGGGGGAAAAGAGTAACACCTTACCTGTTTCAACTTCTAGTGAGGCGAAAGGTTTTGAAGTGTCCGGTCAGATCGTAGTGATGTGTCCAGCATGGTGTTGTGGTCAAGGCATAGGTTATAGTGCAGGGCTCTGGGCTTCGATATTCAATACAGTTTGAGTGGATAAGGGTCCAAATCATTCCCAAAAGATATCCCAAATTGCAATATCGTTGGTATATGAGTTGTGTAATGATTTGTGTAATGAAGGCTAACTAGGTTAAAATTCAATAATAGAAAATGTGGACACACAAAGTTCCCTGTGTGTTGCCAATATCTAAACATTCCCTTCACATGGACGTGCAAGCTGGAGCACAGATTCAGAGATTTAATAGTTGAAAAGTCTGCCCGAGATGTAAATACTAGTTTAGATAGCACGTACAAAGACAGGACCACCAGTCTTTTTGAGTGGAATGAACCATTTTTCTTCTCACATGGCATGAAGCATGTCAGATGAAAAGATGACAGAAACTCCAAGCACATTATAGATAAGGTATTGCCTGTAAGGTTACACAGATATTTCAGCATGTTCATGCACATTATCTGATCAGACTGAGATCAACACTGCTGAGTGATGAGTTAAGATGATGTCTGCTGCCATGCAATGCTCATGGTTGTCCGGTTTCACCATAAATATGTTGGAATATGTTTAAAATAAAGCATCCATTAATCTAACGTTTCATTAATTATACATAACCAACATTTCCAAATGCATTGAGCAGGCTAGGTTGGAGAGTCTATGATGTATGGACAGCAGTTGATATGAATAACAGTTTTCTTCCTTTTGTACAGGAACAAATTGGCTTCTTGAAACACATTTCATACAATTATAATACTAATTGTACTCTTTACAGTATTTGACCGGAGTCTACTAGAAAAGCTTTTTAATAACAGGCATTACATGATGGTTACCCTGACAACTTATCAGATTAATAAAAAAGAATAAAAAACTAGGCAAGCCTTGTTCTGCTGGCTCGTGGGTTAAAGTGACTGTGGTGAGACAGGGAGGGGGCTAAAAGAGATATGGAGGGCGGCTAGAAGAGATATGGAGGGGGTTAAAATAGATATAGAGGGGGGCTAGAATAGATAAAGAGGGGGCTAGAATAGATAAAGAGGGGGCTAGAAGAGATATGGAGGGGGCTAGATAAGATGGGGTAAGGGCTAGAAGAGATGGGGGAGGGGCTAGAAGAGACGGGGGAGGGGC